>DWJN01000348.1:0-25531 GCA_018248895.1 Carystus phorcus
ACACTTGGGAGCCAGTACTACCGTTCTTTCTTCTTTATTTTCTTGCCCGACAACGCTTCGGTAATGTTGTGGTTGTGTTGTTGGTGTCCATTAGTGACCATGGCCGTTAACCGTTATGTAACTCGTCTGCTCGTTTTTCATATACAAAAGTAAACACTAAAACAAACTAAACGCGCTAATCTCAAAATCTCCCAGATTGTCATGGAGTTTGATTGATTGTTTTACTAGTAACAATACTAGTATCAGGAATAAGCGGAAAACATGAAAACAGCTATACAATTATAACTCCTGATAAAACCGTGTAACAATCGTTGCTAATGTTGTTACAACCGACAAGTTACTAGGCGAATTGAGGTTCCAATACTGTTAAAGTAATAAAAATCTTTGGTTATTCAAAATGTATTTTGTCAGTGAATAAACACATCGTTTGGTCATTGACAAATTGCGACGTAGAAGTTGACTTATAGTAACACGTCATAATTATGTTGTGATAAATGTAGTGATAATTAATGATGTAAGGAATATCACAAGTATATCATATGACTGTTTTATATAACAAGGTGTTAAAGAGCTAAATATTATATTGTGCTTCGCTATATCTATGAAGTTATATAATACATACCCACAAACATAGGGTCATGGACGAGTAATGATAATAGAAAAAGTTTTAACGGAAAATAATGAAATTAGATTACCTACGGAACAATGACTAAGTGGGTTAATAATAAATGTTTAGAAAAGATGAACCTCAAGAATAAATAACGGGTTTTACATGAATAAAGTTATACTCACATAACGCCTAGGATTTGATAATGTAATATCGTATTCGCTCTATGAAACTAAACGAGCAACTAAAAATAAAATCCAACTCATTAAGATTTGCAATAATAATAATATATTTAGAGAACAATAAAGGAGACTGAAACAAGTAAAAAAGCGATTAATTACGATTTTATAAAGTTTCGATATGCTATTAAAGGAGACCGTTGAGTATTGTTTAGCTCATTTACATATCCTCCTTGAAAACATTATTACCTTCATATAAATTATATAATTTATTTTTTATAAAACTTCTAGTCAGTTAAAGTGCCATTTTTTATTTTGTTAATCTAATATTTTTAAACGAAGAGTTTAATGTAAGTATCGATGAGAATATATTTTTTAAAGAATATGATTCATTATGTACTAACATATACCCTCTCGATACATGAACATTAAATATCACTAATCAAATATTGCGAAATATATTCAAACTTTAATATCTTATGACCAATATTTAATTTCAATGTAAATTTTAATACTAGTTGGCAATAATAAAATTTTTGCTGCTTTATTTTCCTTGTAAAGTAAATGGGGCTTATCGAATTTCATGTAAACGGCTCTGACAGTTCTATATCCGTAACTAAAATGATAAATATCGTTACAGACAAATGGGCCAAGTTCTTTAAAAATTTGTTATCGGATCGTTCCCAAGCGGACAATAGAGCTCATAAACAAGATATTAATGCAGCATATTACAGCTACGTGATAATTATTTTAACTAAGGCAATGCATTTGATTAATATCTGACAAATGTGCTCCAATCATAGATTAAAGGACTTAGAAATCAGGTTTATTATGTAGTTTGGTTTGTAAATATATCAGGCAGGAATTAAGTGAATTTAGTGCTCTTACTTAGTCCAGCTATTCAAACGTTCATTTTGAATACAGTCACTTACACACTAAATAAAAAAAAGTAATAGTCAATTATAGATAGCATAAATTAGGCAAAGGTCTCATAATAATGTATAAGTAATGGTCACAATTAGTCAGATGACTAAATGGCTCGCCTGTATAATACTGCCAACGATATGACCATAGTGATTAATATTATAATTATAAGACTTTTATACCATGTACCGCGAATTACAGACCACACTTTGGATGGCAGTGCATTTGTACTTGTGCCATTCCCACACCTGCTATAATAATAAATGTATACAATATGAGTGCAAGGAACAAATGACACGTTATCTTCAGTGGCTATAAAGTTAATGGCGAGGGCCACCTCGAAGCGCCCGCGCCGCTAATAGTTCATCTCGCCTCGTCCAGACGTTCTTTATCTACGACACGATCAACTCAATTCAACGATTAGGTGTCTCGTGTCCGGTCGACCTGTCGACGGGTCTTTCGGTGTCTACCTGCATGCGATGTAACGGTTGCTACCGACGCAGCGTCGCTGAAAGACTTTAGGGCGTGTCTTTTGTTCGTTGTATCTACCTAAAATCAACCCTAATACATGCAGCCATTTTTAGTTTTTCATTTGAATATTATTTAGATGTTACTTTGAATTTGTTTTCTTCTCCAAAATCTTGTTTTTAGAACAAAATGAGGTAATATTTTTTATGGATATATGGAAATAAAATGTAGATTTATCAATCTAACAAAAACTTTTTCACGTAATATTCGTGAGTAGTTGTATAAAAACAAAAAAATATTATCTGTAGGATTTAAAATGATCTTTTTTTGTTAACTGCCTCTAAGTACTTTCTCCAAAGTATAAAGTAATAAATGATTAAAGTTATTTCGATTTCTTTTCTCCATCGTAATTAGTAGTTACATGATAATGGCTTCCTTTTGTAGGAGATGAAAATAGAAATTGATGGCGTGACGTGATCTAATTATCAATTTCTTATCTGTGGAGGTCACGAATCTCTGATGAGGAAAACAACCCAAAGACATACAAAGTAATATAAAAATTAATTAAGTTATTTCGATTACTTTTATCCATCCTTAGTGAGTAGTGACGTGTTAATGGCTTCTTGTTGTAGGCGTAGAATATAGATATTTCTGGCGTGATTTGATTTTATCAGTTTCTTATCTGTAGAAGTCTCAAATCTCTCCGATGAGGAAAACAACCCAAAGAGAGAGATAAGATACCGTGAAATGTAACAAACTTAAATGGTAGACGCCTACGAACTTATAGATACGATCATTCATCAGCATAATCGGTGTCTGATAACATACATTTCTTGATAAACAGTTTATCTTCGATTTTACATAGTTTATCATACGATTTTAATAAGCTTATCAGTTGGTCACCCACCTGCGATTGATTACATTTTTCACGCAGTAAGTCTGGTGTACATACGTTGCTGAACCTGATTGCGAAATCATGATATCATTATATTTATAACACGGTATAATTGGAAACGCAACAGCGTAAGATGGTCAATATACCATCTTTCGCTTGAAACTATGAGTATTAGCGGCCATAGAAATAAATGCAGAATTTTTATTGATTGATTTCTACTAAAAGAAATGTTAATCTTCTCCCCTTTTTGATTTCATCTTTAAACTGCTATTCATTTATTTCCGCTATAAATTGCAAATATATGAATTTCTTCTTATAATTACAATAAAGTCGTCAAAACATTCATTACTAGCTCTCATACTATAGGAACAGTTTCCTTTAACCTTAAAAGATAAGTTGTTTCATAGATAAATACGAACTAAAGAAACTGAGTTGGTTCTATATGATATCTCAAAACTTTTTTGCAGTGAATGAACCGTGTTGCGAAACTTGCATTTTTTACATTTTATGTTTTTTATTTTATTAACCTAGTTACAAAATGTGCCAAGTTCATTTTTTATTTTACGATAGTAGATACAGTATAGTTGACATACTAACACAATATGGTCATAGTGTGAAATAAAAAATGTAATTATTCTGACTGACAATGAAAACAATAATGCTTAAATAAAATAAAACCGTAAACACCAGTTTACGGATAGGTTTTGCTATCGGTAAGGATTTTTTTTTATTATCTATCATTATCCTAACTTTTAATAATAAAATCGCAATTAATTATTCGGTTTCATATTTTAGTCGCTACTTCCATATTATTTACAAGACTGACTTCAGTTAACGACCATTTTAGGATACTGTGTAATTTAGTAAATGAGGCGATCTTTACGTTTTTCAACACATTGCTTCAGTGGGCACTTTAATACATTGTTTTCGTGTAGTAAATGACAAATATGTCTGACATAATGACTTAAATATAAAGAAAATGTCAGGATCTTGTTTTTTTGTAGATACCAAACAAAGTTTGTAACTTGTTATATCGTTACATGCTTAAATATATACGAGTATATTTATATGATTTTGCATTATGTGTATTTATAAAAATTCTTTACTAATTTATTGCATTGTTAGGTATCTAGTTTTACAGGTTTATAGTTAAGAATAAATAAATACATATATTATTATTGAGTAACCAATAGAATAAAACTTTTATGAGTTACTTCGGTCACCACAAATGAACTTAATTTATTATTTAAAAGCGAAATAATTAAAAAATATTGCCGTTGTTCGGCATGTAATTTGCAACTTTATGAGTAGGTATTATTTTATATGTACTTGAATATTGGAATTTTAATGTATTTAAATTTCAATATCTTCAAATTCAAGGTGACTTGAATCTTGTGTCCAAGAGTATAATGTACGTACATGTAAGTAGTTTAATTTAAGATATTAACGTAGTGTATATTTTCAGATCAGCTGCGGTCTAATTCCCTGATCGACCGTCGCCCATCAGCTAGAGCAGTTCTATCCCGATGGGTTGAGTACGCCTACACTTCGTGTTTGTGGTCACACCACCGACGCTGTAAGTTCTTTTTATTCCTAGTTTAAACATGAATATCTATCTATCGGCCTTTTATAGTCCATTGCTGGACATAGGCCTCCCGTAATTGGCGTCGCTCTGACCGGACTTGGACCTCTGAATCCGACGGTTGCCCGCTATCTCCTTTAGATCATCAGCTGTCCACCTGGTCAGTTACAGTAAGACAATTTATAATAAGAATCCATTTCATCTATACATAATAAACTGTAACTGATCGCTGCCTATACATGGCAAATACATATATTTAAAAAGAAAACCCAAAAAAATGATTTTTATTTTATCTGTTTGTGTGTATGTTTGTGCATCCTAATCTTAGAAACGGCTTATTCGATTTGAATATAGTTATCAGGATTATATTGTGATAGCTTAACATTTAGTGTTTTAGAAAATGTAGTAAGTATTAAGCTCGCCATTTGTTCTACACTATGTTCGTATTGTAATTTTTTTACATAAATAAAATTAATTAATTAATGTAGGACGGGCAGCGGCAATGAAAAACAGTGTAGCAGTAGTGAAACGCTTTATTAGGCACTTCTTCTTATGCAGATATAATACAGATGCAACTCGGGACTTCTTACTCTTCGCTACTTTACACCACCACGATGAACGGTAGCCCGTAAATGGGTGGGATCCTCCTAATGTACCATCCGTTCTGCCTTGCTCACCTCACCTCATCCGGTCACATTACGCCGCCAAAAACTAATAATAAATAATAGCAGTCCATTCGTAACCATTCAATAATCTCCTCTTTCTTACAATCACCGGTCTCCGCTCTATATCACTCATCTTCTCGTACACTTATGCAGTGCAACACAGATAACTTATAAATAGAACGACACAGACGACTTTAAATAGAACGATACAGATAGACTAAAATATCCTACATTAATATTTATTAGTACATTGTGATTTTAGTACCATTATTATTAACTTCTTGCGGTAATAATACGAGTAGAAGTAAATTAATCGACGTTGATTTTGCTCTGTACCTACGTGAAATATAATGAAGTAAGAATAAGAATAAAAAATTGCTGATTATTGCTGATATTGGTATAACCAATAGGGCGTAAACTGATACTAGATTCACTATATATTAATAAAAATATAAATAGTGCAGGAACTGAAGACGTAAGAAAAAATCCCACCGCCATGGCGATTTCAATAGGTGAATGCACTTACATGCACGCATCGTAGTATGCAGCGAATGCACTCCGCTCGGTGGAACGTGGAGCGGGGTCGTTGACCGCAGGACCCCATGCTGTATTGCCCAAGAATTCAAACATTAATCGGTATCAATTAACACTGCACCACATACAACGATATCATCGACCACTAACCATTAATATATTTATGTATATACTCAGGTAATATTCGTATTGCTTAATGCGTTTTAGTTCACGAAATAGTCACGGGCGCATAGTGGGCGAGAGGGAAAGGGGAAAGGTTAGTACAAGCTCTGAAATCTAGTTACAAGTTTAACAAAATACCGCTTTGAAATCATGTCAAAGAAAAATAAGCAACAACTATTTTTATTCATTATCTTATATCTACAAAGATATGTAGCGGCGCAATACATAACAGTTTCATTCCAAAGAATCTTTTCTAGATTTCTATACTTAGGTGGCACCGCTGAAATATCCAAATTTTGTATATCCATTTACTTGTGGGTGACAATACAAATACTTTTTAATTCGATTCTGACGCTGTTTTAGAAATTGATCGACCACATCGAAGAGAACGTGTTTTTTTAGACATCTTTTAAACTGATCTATAGAGCTTTTAACCAATACAGATCTAGTTGCGGCACTATTACTTCCAGGCGTCCTTGTAAATAGGGAGTTTTAGCCTTTTAGGTAAAAGCTGTGTTCACAAGACGCTATTATATGAACATAATTAATTATTACTTAAATACCTAATACGTACAGAATTATTGTTACAAGTTAAGTATCATGCATTGCCTTTAGTATTAAAATAAATTTATCATAATTAAGTGCATGCTTATTACATATGGCAATACTCAGACATTGGCGTGGCATGCAGTGTGATAAGTGTGATAACGCAAACTCGTATTGAAAGAAGTTTAACGCCACTTTTCTCCTCACACGAGTAGCATTGTTACGATATGATAAATTGATGTTTATACAGCAACGTCACGATATACGCAATTCATAATATTGTTCGCTCTCCATAAATAAGTACTTATTTTACATTTAGTACGCAGTAGTATCTTCTTTATTACTTATAGGGCCCCTGTCCGGCTGCAGACCTTTGTTTTGTTTTCTCAATACTCGTTCGATATATGTATATCTAGTCTTTTAACACTTGGTAATATTTCAGTTTAGTTTATTTTTGAGCACATTTTTTAATTTGAAGGAAGTTTTCCTCTACAAATCAGTAAGAGTTTGATTAGTCATTGTCGAATTTTATCAAGCTCAATTTTATGCAAATACCTTTTTATGCAAATAGTCAACAAATGATCAACGAAGTAAATAGTCAACGTTGTATATGGAAATCACCAATACCAAAGGTTTTACAGGTAATAATAAGATCTAAGAAAGTACTAGCTCTCAGCCCTCTGTTGGAACACGTTTTTTTTTTGCATATACCTCAAGAGGGTGGCTAGGAATTATCAAACTGAACTATCAAAGCAGGCTTCACAGAAACATAATACCAATACTATACCGTCATATTAATTATTTCATAATAACATTAATAACATACGCAATATATAAATTCCGAAAAACCTACAACAAGCAGGGAGATCGGCTACAGTCGTCTCTTACAAAACAAATTTAAGCTGTTACAATATATGTATTTTGATATTCTGATTATAGATCTAAAATATAATGTCCTACTCCAGTCACAATTGAATCAGAGCATGTTTAATACTAAACTGGTTTAAACATGTCTCGCATATTCTTGACAAGGTTTTGTTCTCCGCAAACGGACTGGTCGTAGCCAGACGAGAATTTCCGGTCTTAGGGTCGACGGAGGTCACAAGTGTGTTGTAGAGGTGCCGTTGTAAAGGTGAATGGAATCGTATGTAGGGTTTATGTTGATGATAGGATCAAATAGTAGTAGAGAAAATTGTAGTGTATTCTACGATTAAATTTAAAATGAGTTCAAATTCAAATTCGTTTATTCACGTAGATATTTTTCCAATTATGCACTTCATTTTTTGATTTTGCCATCGTTTCGGAAAGTTCCTTTAACATTGAGGAGAAGAAACTGCGAAAGAAATTCTTCAAAACATGTTTTATGAAGGTAAAGTGGGATTAGTTAGGGAATACAATATAATTGAAATATACTGGAATATCATAAATACGATTGAGGACCAAAATATTGCCAATTAGTTTCGCATTATTTAAATATCTTTTTGATTAATTACAATGAGTTGATCAAACAAAATGATTTTGATATGACAAAATTAAGCTGTTGTCTTAAACGATACGATGGAACAGATTATGTAATTAATAATGTTTTGTTACTGCATGTGTTCAATATGAAACTTTTCAACGTTTGAAATAAACGTTTAGGCGAAGAAAAACTGAAAAGTTTCATTTGTGTCGCACGCTCTATTCATCCCAAGCATGTTGTTAATCGTGCCCTTAACAGTTTACTTTTGACTTACTTCGCCGTCAGTCAACACATTGATACGTAATTCACAAACAAATTCCAAGCAAAATCTCTGGATTCCACAAGTACTTTGTTTTAATACTGGCTACTGCGTATGGCTATATTCGTCTATAGCAATCAATAAATCATAAGTTTAGGAGGATATATACATACCAGATATTTTTGGTTCTCAATACTGGCGTCAATGTGAATATTGACGTAGGCGATACCAAGAAATGTTATGCGAACAGTAAATAAGAAGTACTCACTTCTCAATATATGTAATGTTATTTACGAGTATCTACTCGTAAGTAAATAAATGTGTCGGATAGCGTACTTTATCGAGTACTTCCAAGGTAATAAATAACTTTTAATTGAACGTAAATGCCCTGCGATGACTTTTGTATGTAGCTTAAACTAATGATCAATAACCTGGCAGTAACTTAAGGAATGTCGGTGTTCACTGGTTTCGCCTACCTGCATCTTTCGTTGGAGTACGGAGAATAGCTTTTTTGTGAATGCGGTTCGATGCCAGCTTTGCCTTCTTTCTTTTGATTCAAATCCTAAATGTTTTATATTATTGTCACATTTATAACTTAAAAGTATCGTTTACGTATACGTATATTTATTACGTTACCTGATCCTAGAAAACCTGGTATTATGTATTTAGTAGCCTTAGAGAATACGTATTAAGTCAAAGAGGTAGTAACATCTAATTGGATACCAATGTATTGTTTTTAATATTGCTTATACTAATTGACCTGGGTCAGACATATGAAATGAGTACAACCGAATGACGTAATATACATTTATAACATTATGATCAGCAAAACAACTTTAAAACAAAAGCAGGTGATATTAACTAATTTGTTTAATGCTTCTGTAAGCAAATGCAAATAAAATTATTATGACGTCCGTAAATATTTTTTGCGATCAACTGAAAAAAATTTTGGAACTTTGTTTTTATCGGAATAACTTGTTTGTATAATATAATACAATAATCATTATCGAGCATATATGTATGTAATGAGTACAACGTTAAAATAATGCTCTTTATATAATATCATTTATTTAATTGTATGAATATTAGTTCGAAAAACGTTTTTCATTTCATACTATATTGTAATTGTAATAATTATATTCTTAATTTGAATATGTTAAATTAAAAATTAATTGAGGGCAGTTAAATAAAATCCAAGTCTACAAATAATTTATGTTACCTAAGCTTTCACTTTCATTTGTGGGAATCACAGTACATTTAAACATAACTTAGTTTGATCAGAAGAATCAATAAAATTGTTCTTCAAAAAAGACTCTAGGAATAATAGCGTTAATGGCTTATCATAATTAGAAAATTCTGTTCTGATCAGATTTTTTTTTCAACTTTAGTGTTTCTGAATTACCTTAACTAGGAAGATTAGCGTAGTTTTGTGGTATATAAGTAGATTAGAAATTATAAATTAAGTAGGTACTGACCGCATGATTACCGGGAGATTTTTTTATTTAAAATCTGTTAAAGATCCCCTTCGAAAAACAAGGTGCATTTGCTGCTTTTCGCAACAATTCTTAATATTTTTAGAAACAAAAAAAATCCTTAGATTAGACAGAATCCCGAAACCAGTTACGTTTCAGTATTGTATTTGTTCCCTGGATAGTAGTTAGAAGGTATTCAGTTCACCGTAATGCTTATTGGCCCTGGATAAAATCACTTTAATAGACATCGTAAGGCATGAAGCTGTTTATACGTAAATTGAATGGTACTACGGCGCCATTGTATTCGCCGTAGGCTTGACATGTTTAGCCCATAATATTAACGTGTTGATACGACGTTACGAGGTATTTACAAGACAGTTAACACAAGCCAATGCCGGGACGTAAATTAGTAGGAGATCCTTATGTGTGTTTGAGTACTATGTATATACGTTGTTATCGTTAGGTAGTTTTTGACTGCGCCTTTATTTTTCACCATTTTACATGACACACTTCAAGTGTTTTCCTATGATATAAGAAAATTATGCCCATTAACTTGATGTATCGATAGATGTTTTCAAACTAAAGCCTTGTTGAAATCGCGTAATCGTTTACTTAAATTTTATGTTAAACTCATTCTCTCTGAGAGAGACGCATGAAAATAATTATTTATAACACACGTCTACTTCATTTATATTATCTTAATAAATAAACACAGCACACTTGTCGTATTATATAATAGCCTAAATACAAAACTGAAGTTATTTATTTAATATTTTTTATGATAGAGATAATTTTGTAGGTACTATTTTGGGTAACGTATAAAATCAAATGTTATCCTTGTATTTATTTACTTCAGTGGTTGGTAGGAAATCAATAACGATCTCACATAACAGGGCATGTGCACTTCAAAAATATATTTTGCCTCATGAAAGCATCATCATAAAATTCATGAAGCAAATGTATTCACGCCGGCTTTAGTCTGTTGATTTACATCTCAAATATTTACGTAGATACACGGACGTTTGGTAAATTTTTGTTTATAAGCAATATAAAATTTATTATTTTTATGAAAGACGGCTCTACTTGTTGGTTTTAGTAAGTGATTTTTATTTATTTTATTTTATTCACAAAAAATGTGCTAAGATGGCATTACTAATTCTAGATTTTAGATGGACCTCATATTATCTTTTTACGTTTTTTGAGCGTAGTTTTGTAGAACATGTCACTAATAGATTGGTGTTTCCACCTCTATGGTCAATGGTTACCTCTTACCATTAGGTGGCTCCAGTGCTGATATCACTTATTGATTTAAAACGCAAATTTCCTGCTTTTAAAACAATACAACCCAAAATGTTTTTCTTAACTCAGTTAACGCTAATTATTCTCTTAACTGATTCGCATAATTTCAAAAGTGTTCTAGTTAACCATTAACATACTATAGTTATATAAGTTGTGATATGAATTGATTATTAGATATTAGTTTTTATGTTAAGGTCATTGTATCGATTTTGTTTAGTTATATAAATATTTGTGTCGTACTTCTTTTGTCGGTGCTATAATGACCAATTAATTATTAATTAATTCCGAGAGTATTATCGCTTTCATATTATACACGTGCCTTTGTTATCTTTAGACTGACATCTATGTACTTAATAATACACTAACGGTTACAGACTGAAAGATATCGCATAGTCTGAACCAGTCAAGGGGGAAAATGAAACTGTGTATAGAGATTCTTTATATGGTGCCACTGCCAACACCACAATAAGCAGGTAGAAAGGATTTTTTGAAATTCATCCCCTAAAGGGTAGGGGAGTGGGTTAAAGTGTGTATATTAACAATAAATTTCATATAACTGTACTTGAAACTGATTACGGAGTAGGTACTCTCTCATGGAAACGGAGTCAGAAAGGTGTTATATAATTAATGTCGACACGAGAATATTGGTACTTATGTTGTGATTGATTATTAACATACCCCTTACCCCATGTATTTTCTCTATTATAGTATAACAATGAGCTGGATAAATTATGGTTAGCGTTTAGAAACGAATCTAAAATTATAATCTATATAACTGATTTTAAAGTACGTCATCCAGTTGACATCGCAAAAAGATTACAAAATGCAAATAATAAATTATTTGGGACGTATTCGTAGCTACGTAGCAAAAGCAATACTTTGCGTACATAATATTGCGAATCATGATAAATTGGATATTTCAGTGTCAAATTAAGGTAACTCGAACTGCGGACACGTCGCTGAATAGATTACTTTATTTATATCTGCGGTCTCGTTGCCATGGCGCTAAGGCGGGTCGCTTCAATATCAGATAGAGCTTCTCCAGTTTCACGGTGAGTGCGGAAGCACTACACCTACTATCTAAGTGCTTACATGAATGTATTACATTCATTTATGTGGAATGTGTTTAAAATTCCCTTTCCAATAAATTACACACCTTTAGTTAGTACTTAAGAAACTGGTGCTTTTGATCCAATCGTTTCTGATCGATCATTAGAAACTAGGGGCACAAATATTAATTGGATGACAGCTGTAGATGGGTTTCAAAGAAATTCCACCACGAAGGTTTGTAACGCGTGGTTTAAATAACAGGAGAATCCAATCGGTCACTGATGTATAGAACGCTCCAGTTTAGTAGTAGATGCCTAAACATAAATACTGGCTTTGTTGAGAAAGAAAACAGACTTGAATTAAATACGCCGAATAAAATATTCCGATTTCCGAAGTCATATGCATCAAGTTAATGCGCATTATTTGTGATAACTCAAAAACGACTCGTCAGATGTCGCTCAAATTAAATGCGACCATATGACAAGCACTAGCTTCCGAATATATTAATCTTAAAAATCTGTACACCCAGTAAAAAGTTATTAAGTAAAACGCGTAAAAAAACAGTCGAATCGAGAACCTCCTCCTTGTTTTGAAATCGGCTAATAAATGACGAACACCCACGTTATAAAATCAAACATAAACGTGTCACATAATGTCAGTCCCTAGATTCGAAGTCAGGATCACTTACTCGGTTAACAGGCATGCTCATGACATTTGTAGACTACAATTAAACAACAATAAAGACACTTTTCCAACACAAAAGCATTTGCCGCCTGTAAATGTGACTCTACTTACATTAATTTGTTACGTTTGTTACAACGAACTTCCATATCATTCAATAATTAAGTTAATTATTAAAATATAACAGTATATGCTATCAAATACAAAGTTAGCTATATATTTATATGAGTAGAAAAGTGTTTAATGTTGCAAGTTCATGTTTTCCTCAAAGTTTCAATTTCGAATTTCTATCGCTACAAAAATACTTATTATACAAATGTTATTGTTTTATATTGTAGTTATGATTATATAATTATAACATGGAAAAATAATCAAGTTGGTAATTAATTACCTGTTATTATAAAGTTAACGTTAATGATAAGGTGAGAGCGCAATCCCACCATATTAGAGTATCTTTTATTGATACAATGATAACGAACTATCTAGTCGCTACCGTACCTGCTGTCCTGTTAGTTACACGTACGAGAACATATCATTGAACACGTCAACTGGTCTTCCTCCCAGTTTATAGGTTGTTGTCGCCAAGATACATCCCCGACTTAGTCAACATCCGCGGATTCTACAGCATACCCGTTCGTATGAGAATACCCTAATTCTAATATCAAAACGTGTTTATAATCAAGAAACTTATTTATAATTTTCCGATCCAACGATTTGTTTGTGAAGTGCTCGAGTTTGCTTTTGTAAACGCAATGAAACGGTTTAGTGAAATTTACGTGTCGATGATGTTATTTCTCGTTTTGGAATCTATTTGTAGGTAATTTATTATAATCTACTGAAAATTATAAGCGCCGGTTTCCATTATAAATACATTGAAATTGAGTTTGTTCGAATATAGTACGAACGCATTTCGAAATAAACGGATACCTCTTCATGGCGCGACGAGTGATTGTCTGTATTTAATCATTTGCCTAGGAATTAGGGTTTCCATATTGTTAACTAATTCAATGTCCTGCCCGTCAGATTTTAGAATATGATCAATATGTGTAGATTTTCAAAATTTTAACAGCCTTAGTACTTTGTTGGCACTCATAAAATTATCTTTATGCCAATATGGAGAATAAATTTTAATGACATTTAGCATTTACTGACATCTTTCATGATAGGGTTTCTAATAGCGAAAAAAAATTAAAATACGTACATCCTAATTATAATTCCCAATTTTGCTTTTTTTTCAATAATAATGTTCCCATCGATTTCTATTCCGGTTTATAAAGCGCAATATTTTAAAAAGTACACGCCTTACATTTTATTAATGAGTATTTTTACAATCAGTAATACCGCCTTCGTCGATATCTGCTTCGCCCAAAGCTTGGCTGGTAGAGAATGCTCCCGCATTAAGCCCGCCTTTTGTACCACCTTTAACTGGTATAATATAGAATAAATAAATAAATTTTGTTTTGTTGCAGGATAACAGGAAAGCAGTAAATAAAATCAGGTGTGACGGTACACCATCACAAGTCAATCGTAATCCAATGTGGACTCCGCGCCGACCCGACGGAGAACGGAGCGCGCCCTGAACACGCGACACAATAAGATCATTGATGGTCGCTATCCTTCTGGAAAAAATCATCTACACGCACTGTCACTTCATTGTTATTAAATTCCTAAAAATCTTTTTTATTTTATAATTTCAATTTTCTAGTTTTAAAGCAAACGAGATGACTAAAATTCTTAAAGTAGTCGGGGCCTCCTGGCTTCAGACTAAAATTAGTTCTTACATTCTGGGATTTCTCGGCGTCTTAGCCATTTTAGCTCTCTTCGTAGGACAAATCGAGAGGTAAATATAAACAGTACAAATAACTAATATCAAATTTGAATAGTTACCTATCTGAATACAACTACATTATTGTAAGTGACTATCCATGGTTCAATTAAATATAATTTTCAGAATCCAAGAAGATGGAAATTATGCTGCAACAGTATTTTATTCAGAGAAAACAGGTTATCGCATTGAGTACTGGGGACAGAGTAATGAATTATCTGAAATTGCTAAAGGAGTAGCGAGAGCTTACTTGAGTGGTGATATTCAGACTACAGGGTGAGTAGAATTAAACTACTTCTCTAATTATCTCTTTCGACTTGTTTGTTCTGTTTATTTTGAGAAAAGTGCGGTGACTCACTGATACGAGAAATATTATGTGGGTATCGGAACATACACACATAATAAAAACAAAAAGCAGATTTACAAGATCTAGAGTAATAATACCAATATTCCTAACATTCCTATTGTTTATCCTTATTGTGTATTTTATTATTATGATCATCGGTAATTCTGATGATTGTACAATAATTTTCTGTAAAAATATACGATAATGATATGAGGCGAATTGTATTTCTTTAATCGAAGAAATTAAATCTTTTAGCTGGTACCTTCTAGAAGTCGAAACAGATGGTTCGTACCCGGATGAAATCCAAGCTTATGCTGCAGGAATTGTCGAAGGTGCCTTGACCTCGTACTTAATTCACACCCACCTAGAAAACACCATCCGTGCTAAATGTGAAGACCAGCCTTTGGAGAAACAATGTGATAAACTAAGGGATGCTTTAGATAAATCTGTTAATATATGGAAAACGCATGCGGCAGAAAAGGGGGCAACTGATCCTTTTTGGCATCATGTAAGTTCTTGTTTTTTCTGAAGTCCGAATACTACCGGTCGCAAATCAATATAAAAAAAAATATAATTATGGTGGATGTTCAGGCAGATGTTCTTTTAGATGTTCAGATGTTCTTTCTAGTAGTGGGTACATCGCCTCTCAGTCAGTTACTGCCAGGATCTCTCATACAGTAGATGTCCCGTATCGGTTATTACTAATTTTTAGATTTTAATTGATGTCTAATAAAAAAGAATAATCCTTTCTTAGTAGTAATTTTTACCGATTCAGGATACCTAATTAAGTTTTTTCAATGTAACTGCCTCAGCAAGTTCAGTCATATCGTAACCACTAAGAACCAGTACGGTTTCTAATGATTAATAGATTGAACGAAGAAGTAACAGTAAGTTATTTATGTATTGTCGTTGCAGGTGTCATTGTACTACACACAAATTAGTGGAATATACACTGGTTGGAAGTATGGAGTGGAACGTAGCATGAATGAATATGAGACCGACATCTCAGATTTATACTGGTTGAACTCTGTCGCCGACGTAGCCGAAATACAACATAAACTGAACATATCTCTAGAAGACGATTCTTTATCCCATTTACCCGGCATGTCCAGTGCCTTTTTGAGAATTGTAAACGATACAACTGAAGATGGCGTAAACACCAAGAAACTTTACGTAGCCCAAAACGTAGTAGGAAGGTAAGAGTTTAGAAATTTATAAGGCATTTTTTCATGAATATTAGTAATTTTGTTTTAAAATGTTAATTAATAAAAAAATATAAATATATTAATTACTTTCCTATATAGTAAGTAAACTATCCTGACATAGAGATTGAGCACAAGAAAAACATTAATAAAAAATTCTTTTTATGAGTATTACGCGTCGCATTTAATAGACGCTTTAAACTTTGTGATTGTCTCTACTAATTTATTATTGATTATTTTTAGTTACTCTTCAATGACCCGTATAATGAAGCGTTATAAGCTAAACTACCATAAGACGTCGAAAGACAACACGCCAGCTCCCGGGCTGACTGTAGAATTCTCAGGGTATCCGGGTTCCGTAACGAGCCAAGATGAGTTCTACTTGATCAGAGGAGAGAAACACAGGATGGCTGTCACTGGTACTACCTTGAAGAATTATAACAGTAAACTATGGAAGGATGTTAACATCACAGAACAGGTATCAACAGTTATGTAATAATGTTGCAAATTAAAAAGTTGCTTAAAAATAATTAAACCGCTTTGTATAGGAAATACCACTTATTAAATTTAAATTAAATTTGTATGTGTTACCTACTGAAATGATAAAAGTCGGTTAAAATGATAAGTACGCAAATGTTAGACTCATTGTTGAAAATATCGAATTACCTCTATATATATATGTATACAATATTTTAGGAGCTCCCAGTTTTATGGGTATATGTGAAAAAGTAGATCAATAGGAAAGTACAACTTTTCAAATAAAAAAAAAATTACTTTGTTGATAAATAATGGACTAAAATTAGAAACCACCTCTCTTACAGTCAATTAACCAAAGGAAAAACCAAAATTCAACATTTTTTTTTCGTTTTTTTTTCAATATTTCACTTATATTATAATAACATATACCAAATATATGTACCTATATCTAATTCCAGCCATGGGCAATTAAGTCAGGTCACAAATCACAATATATATTTTAACGTGTTTATTATCGGTTACGTTTAGTTCAAAACCAACTAAATCGACCAGGTTGTATGAAACTTCTCTACAACAAACTATTCAAGTCATCATCTTTTATATTATACAATTAAAATAAATCTGATAGACGATATTATAAGTCATTTTCATTTTAATTCGTTGCAGGTGCCAGTTGGACCGCGAGTGACGGCTGCCAATCACTTAGCGAGTAACGTGAGCTCATGGGGCTACACCCTAGCTAAGTATAACTCGGGCACCGCGTGCAAACAGTGGTTGGTGCTCGACTACAACAAGTTGAACCATCTCTACTCCGACCCTGAGACCGATAGCATCCCCAAAACGCATAAGAAAGAAGTCATTACGGAGATCATGCTTAACAAGTAAGTTTTAATCTTGGTTACATATAATAAAACTGTAACTGATCTCTGTCTGTACATCGCAAATATATTTCAAAAATCCTAATGAGGGCCTTTATACGCAAGAGAATCCAAAATAATGTTTGGTAATTTTGTCTATTTGTATGTTTGTTCGTGCATGCTAATCTCAAAAACGGCTTAGCCGATGCACTTTTAAGGATTATATTGTGATGGCATTTACTTAAAATTTATTGTATTTTTTTATTTAAATCGGTTAACAAATAAAGAAGTTCCGTCAATTTATGTCAGTTATTCATTGATTGTTAGGCGAAACGAAGTTGGCCAGGTCTGCCAGTGTCAAATATATGTATTTATGATCGTATTCGTAGAAGGCGTTTTGTAGTAGATGCTAATGATGTTTCCAGTTTCCACGGTTCAGTTCTCAATACTCAGCCATTGATGTGACACTTATTTTTTGTAGGGTCCGAATTAGTTTTAAAACGTCTAAATCGTGGTTCAAGCATTATCTTTAGCTCTCCAAATATTTCCTCGTAGGTATAACAAACAGGAAATCATGAATATATCACACCCATTACCGGCAATTATTGTTGCAACAGACAACAGACTGCCACGTTATAAATAGTGAAGTTGTTTGTACTAGCAGAAAATAAGACTTCTAGAAATACGTGTCACTGTCGCTCGTTATCTTAAACGACAATTATTTAAATCGCTTGCTTTACATACAGAACAACCTATGTACCTAGTTATATTTATCTACAGTTACGAATATAGCATTTATGATTGGCCAACATGCTTTATGTATAGAATAATAATCTTGTACATTGTGAAGACGCATTGTCTCTCGTACGTATCACGCATACTACACGGGCTATTTAAATGTCAGTGTTTGTATTAATATATAACATTGTTATAAAATAGCTACGTAGATTAGACAAATAGAGACATGAATGTATTGTCGGGATAAGTTGAGGTTATGGTAACAAATCGATGGAATGAGATGACTTTCCTTTAAAAATACGAGTGTCCAAAATATGAATGCTTCGAAGTCGTTTCACTCTGCATGGATCCTAATCATAGTTACACATTAGAGTGGCGTAATGATGACCATTCGAAAGAATCCTGGGTTCGATCCCCAGCGACAAGAAATTTTAATGATGAGTTTTAATTTATGTTCTCGTTTCTGTGTGCTCTTGTCTTTATATGTTCTTCATGGTAATCACGAAACAGAGAATTCTACTGTGGGGCTGCGAATGTGGAGCATTATTTATTATTATCTGCATAAAATACTGAGAACAGCAGTTAAACAATATTGAATAATTGTTCCAGGGATATAAAACACACAATCGTCCACCGCGCTGGCAGCGGACGTGCCAAGGGCCTGCTGTGGTTGATAGAGCAGGTCCCGGGCCGCACGCACTCAGCTGACCTCTCCGATACATTCCTGGAGAAAGCGTATTGGGCTACTTACGGATTACCCTTCTTTAAGGTAAGTCAACTCACATACACTGCACGTAGCTATCAGGCTGCTTCGTTACGGTAACAACCTTGCTTCATTAGTGTAAGTTGTATTTCCTGTCCATGATATTTTGTAGCGATGAAACATCAGAGACATCGACGCATTGCCCTTCTTATAGATTTTTGTAACACTGCAATGGGTGTTGGAAACATTATTATTAATATTATTAAGCACATTTGTGCAATGCATCTTATTTCTGTATTGTATCATACTCATAACCTGATAAAATATTTCATTAAAATTACATTTTATTTCAGGATATTTTCGAAATTACACACGTCGCTAAAATGAAAGAGTTATACGGAGATGTGTTCTCAGAATCAGAATCACCAAGAGCGATATTGTTTAAACGCGGATACAAGAACGCTACGTCACTTGAGAGTATCATTGAATTGATGAGGATGAACAACATCACAGCGATCTATAGAGCCAACAATGAAACCGAGGATTGTGTAGGAAACTCGGACTGTATTTTGACAGAGATGGGCTACTTATCAGTACTTGGCGTGAGAGGAGATCTCGTCAAACAATACAAAAAAGCCTACGGAATTATTGATACTAAGGTCGTTAGTGGTAAGCATACCTTCATAATTAATAGTTAGTAATGAACATATAACTAACGAAAATCGTTTACTGTCAACGTCAGTTTTGTGATATAATCAGATTTGCAGGAACCCTGAAATAAAAGAAAACATGTTGTTTATTTTGCACTTTCTTATTTTCAGGCACTCTGAATGACGAAACAATTGAATTCATTGGAATATCCAGTCCGCCGTTTACGAAATCAAAAACTCTTAATAACACCGAAGTACCAATTAACAAAGGCAATGTTGTATCCACATATACCGATCAATTCGATGACGTACCATCCCTGGACGGTTTAGAAATACGAGACCTTATAAAACATCAACAGGAAGAAGCTCAGCAAGAAACATTAGAGATGTTAAATAGAGATGTCGTCAAACCTTTTCAGTGGTCCGAGAGCCCCTTCAATGATGACGCCCATGTACATCTCCCAGACAAATGGAACTTCGAACCGTTCAGACCTAATTGGTCTTGGTGAATCTCTTCATATTCAGCTTATCGTACATAATAATTAGTTAATTAACTGTTTAACGTAGGTGGAAAACTCCAAAGAAGATTTATCAAGTACTCGGAGTAAGCGATATTCATATTATAGGCATAATTATAGTTTTATATTTTCATTTGGTCGCCAGTGTCACCATCCGTCCGATTTGGTTCGAAGTAAATAACGATCTTCAAAATAGTTTGATGTATCTGTCAACAGTTTAAGATGATGTACCCTAGATTTATTTATTGGGATAATATTCGTCTCGTCTTGTCTTCTTTGTTTAGTTACTTATGTGTTTCATAATTCGTATCTAAGAATTTGTACGTAATTTATTGTTCTGATTTCGTTTTGTAATAGAACTTAGCTATTATTTGTTTTATTCAGCTACGTCACAAAAATATGTGTCTCTTGATACCTAATAAGATTACTATCAAAGAAAATCATATATTTTCTTTTGGATATTTAACAAAAATGAAGTGACATAAACCGGAAACATTTCGATTTTACTCTCGAAAATAAAAATGTTTCTAAAGATGAAACTGTTGTTTTATTTATTTCATCATAATAAAAGTACGCATATCATTAATTAATACTACGTATGGATAGGTTGCCATACCTGTTGTATACTTGTTGCACATTATATTTAAAGTTTCATGGCAGTACCTAATAGTATATTTTCTATGTCAAGGCTGCGTACATTTATTAATATGTCAAGATTGTGCGAGCTCGGGAATTTATTTGAAATATTAATAATGTAAGTCTTAAAAAATGTGGCCATAGTATTATAAGAGTATAAATAAAATAGACCAAGAGAATGGAGACGTAAAGGAGACACAAGAGCACTCATAGGCCGGGGGTTCACGTCGTTCCTAAGTGATCAACCAAGTTAAGCATCTGCCGGTGTGGTGGTGTGGGTTATTTATGTTTTTTAGTGATCATCATGAAAACACCTTTTGGAGTTTTATCTTTAATTGCGATTATATGATTTAACTAAACGTGGACGATTATGAGATACATTAAAAAACATTTACCAATTCATGAACGCCCCTATGAACGCCCCTAACTGAGCTACTACGATACAGATTGCATTTATTGGATTGCTTTTGCAAGTATTATGTATGAATTTAAGTATTAGTATTTTTAAACTAGCCTAGATTAATATCTTATATGCATTATTGTTAATAATAACATCACGATGTGCATAGACTGCATATAAGCATCTCTACCTAGTCTGTGGTAATAGCTATCTACTATGTTTGTTTGTCTCTGGTTTGAATAGTGATTTATATAAAAGTCAAAAGTCATATTTTGACATTGACAGTTGACAATTTGACATTGACCTTGAGGTAAATGTAAATACAAAACAGTAAAATTAGAATTTCATAAATCATATTATACCTGTTATCCACAAGAATTCTAATGTGTATTCGTTTAAAATCGGTAAAATATTAAACAATATTAACTGTAACTGATATATGCAAAGTAATTCAAGTATTTATTTAACTATAATATAAATAATGGATTTCTTCGGTTTCGGAAAGACACCGACCGTAAAAGGTGACTCATTTTTAACTAGTACACAGAAATAATTGTGAAGTATTTAAATAGGCAGATTGATTATACAGTTTCTTGTGTTTACAGAGCAACAGCGTCAAAATGATCGGGAACTTCGAAAGGCTACTAGAGATTTGGATCGTGACAAAGCAGCCTTAGAAAGAGAAGAGAAAAAATTGGTCTGTATATCGATCCATATAATTACTACTATTATAAACTTACATATATACTTATGTATATTTATTATTATCATTTCAGGAGATGGAAATAAAAAAGATGGCAAAGGAGGGTAATAATGAAGGTTGTAAAATTTTGGCAAAGCAGCTTGTACAATTAAGGAAACAAAAAACAAGAATTTATGCAGCTAATAGTAAGGTGTGGGCATTGATTGTAATGACAATGTTATAGATATCAAAGGCAAATATCAAAATACCACAGTCAAATTAAGTTTTTGACTGTATTTGTGATACAAGTACCACTCATCCGGGAAATAATTTGCTTGGAAACTTTCATTCTAGTCACCCTTATTTCAAACTAGCTGCACTCATTCCTGCTACACATATTAAAAAATATCAACATTTTCATCTGTATCTCACCTTCCATAGGTCTGATCAATATAATTTTGGTAAAAAACCTTTTTCTAGGAATTCTGAACACAGTTTCTTAAGACATTGGTGCACCTACCATTTCCAAAAAAGAAACAAACATATCATATAAATAGATAATTAAGATTAAGATATAACAAATGAAATTTTAACATTAAATAATTTCATTTTTTGTTTTGTAGATTTCAAGTGTACAAATTCACAACAAAGCAATGGGTGCTAACGTCGCAATAGCTGGAGCAATGGGAACCACTGCCAAAACTATGGGCAATATGAATAAGATAATGAACCCTCAGCAAATAGCTAAGGATATGGAGGCCTTTAAACATGCTAGTGCCAAGATGGATATGACTGATGAAATGAGTAAGTTAGTTTACTTTCAGGATTATTATGAATGTCTTTGACTATTGATTATCAATTATTGTCATGTGGCCTATATTTCATTGTAAGCTATGGACTTAAAATAATGAGTGAATAATTTAGACACACTCAAACAATTTTGTTTTATGTTACTAATCGCCCAACAAGCAGAAACACCATTGATGGTAAATGGTAACCATTGCCCAATGACATTAGCAACACAAAAGGTATTACAGATGCACTGTCAGCCAAAAGAAAAGATATGAAAGAAAGAAAGTACTTGTTCTCTAGCTAACTGTAGCAAAAGAGACCTATGACCTATGGGCTATACCAGATGGGCTTCATGGAAAAATAATAATAATGATAATATCTGTACCTACGAGCCGTGCATAAGTTGGCAAGTCAACTTGCATATATATTTTTTAATGCATAATAGGCATTAGGATTGTTTAATTCATAGTGATCTGAAAACTCAAAGCAAATTCATACACATTCATATAAAAAAGTATTTATTAACATAAAATCAGAATTTATAGATGAAACAAACTTAAAAGTGGCTTCCCTGAAAAAGTCCATTTTCGACTTGATAAGTTATTCATGCTTCGTGCGGATATTATTATAATCTGTATGCATAACCTTACCAAATACGCTGGCCTCATTTGTCACTTATAAGACTAGTCTGCCAGTATCGGTTTGGGTGTTGGAAGACAATTGTTCCCTACAGTTGGGATATGTTTTTGTGTTCTACATTACAAATATTAGTTTATTAGTGGTTAATGTTTGTTTATCTTATAGTTTCAGATACTCTTGATGATATTATGGATGAGTCTGGAGATGAGGAAGAATCTGCAGGCATTGTTAACCAAGTTCTCGATGAAATTGGTATTGAGATAAGTGGCAAGGTAAGTTACTTTAACTGCATCATGAATTTTTTGAATCTAATGAAGAATATTAACTGCTAGCTTTCTCTTACCTGAGAATTTGCTCGAATTGAAGCCCTAAAAT
Source organism: Carystus phorcus (assembly GCA_018248895.1). Classification (NCBI taxonomy): domain Eukaryota; kingdom Metazoa; phylum Arthropoda; class Insecta; order Lepidoptera; family Hesperiidae; genus Carystus; species Carystus phorcus. The sequence continues at coordinate 23,626 of DWJN01000348.1, forward strand.
AAATATCAAAGATCACTAAGAAGTATTTTTTTTTATAAAATGTAGTAATGTACGTTATGTCCTTTTTAATACCTCTAAGAATATATATGTACAAAGTTTCATGATAATTGCTTGAGTATTTTGGAGTGAAGCATAACAAAAAAACTTACATTCACATTTATAATGATAAGGTTTAAGTGGCAAATTATATTAATAACAACAATATATATAAAATTATATTAATCACAACTTTATCCCTGTGTATACATTATTTAATTTTGTTTTTCAGATGGCAAACGCTCCGTCCGTCGCACGCAACAAAATTGGTGAATCCACGACAGATGCGGATAAAGAAATTATGGCACAACTAGCTAAACTTAAGTCATAAATTATTTCTGTTTGTAAATAATATACACATGTGATAAATTTTTTATGTAAATAAAATGAGACCTGATTTAATAAGGCTTTATGTAACCAATATGCAATATTGCTAATAGTATAATTTTTTTTCCATATCAATCTATTATTTATAATACATGGCAATAAATAAATTTCCTTTTGCATCCACAATGCAAGGGCCGTTGCATTATTGTATTTTCAGAATTAAGTAAGGCATTACATATTTGAACTCCGGTAAAGTAGTAGATTCAACGTTATCAACGAATTAAACTATACATCTTACGATAAATTTGACGGTTCGATAACGATAATACATAATTATTCATATTTGCGGTACATAATATGTTTTCTTTTCAATCTTTGAAGTATCTGTGGTTATTATTACGAGTTACGGATACATAAAGTTAGAAAATGTGTAGGTATATAAGGCTATTTGGATAAAACGAACATCCTTAGCTATGTATTATGAATATAGCAAGACTACTTGGCCCTTGTGAGTGTTAACGCGTCACAAGGCAACTGTATTAGAGTTGATCGATAATTTATTGTCAGAAATCTTTTTTCTTTTAGTAATATTATCTAGAAAATGTTAGAGCATTTTTTTATAAATAAATAACGCGACACACATAACCCCACTAGGATACCTCTTGTCGTGGGTGCCATGGACAACACACAAAGACATTTACACACACCCAGACCGAGAACAGAAATTTAAACTCATTCAAATTCCGCCTCTCTGGTAATCTAACCCAGGACCCTTTGAAAGCGATCCGGCGTGGAGACCATTACGGCATCGTCAACGTCATCACAACTTAATTTATTAATCTATAAATATTACAAAGATAATACTGGCTTATACTTACAACACTAACTCCACCACAATAGCTATACTGCGGGTGGCATGGACAACACAACACATATAATTACTAGTAGAGCGGGAGAACTTCGTATTGCCTTGGAATAATGTTTTTGTAACATTTCTCATCAAAGGTCAGCTCCTATTGGTCTTAGTGTTATGTCATATAGCCTATAGCTTTCCTCGGTAAATGGGCTATCCAACACAAGAACATGTTTTCAATTAGAACCAGTGCTTTCTGACATTAGTGCATTTAGCTAAACAACTCCAGCTTTTTAATATTAGTATAGATATATCCGTCACCCTAAGACAATGCCCGTTTACTTTCACAGATAGGTGTAAATTAGGCTTAGAAGCCGATGAATATATAAAAAAAAAAAGATATATTTGATATGTATAAAGCCTAAAATAAATAAATAGCAATATTTATTAATTCGGGTAAATAGCTATAATTTCTACCGAAGCGAAGTAAGGACGGTCGCTTGTGTGATCCAGTTACATCCCGAGAGCAGCGAAGTGTAAGTATTAACCAGAAAGAGTTCTTTAGCCGTTGAGATAAAACGGTAGTAGGGTAGACCGAGGCGAATCGGATCACTTTTTTTTAAGACAATGAAAATCATATTGAAGTGTAATATATGTAACTTTTATTGATAAAATGGTAATCAGTAACAA
>DWJN01000349.1:0-25519 GCA_018248895.1 Carystus phorcus
ACCATTTTTATGGTTATAAAAATAGTTCTTAAATAATAATTTATATGGCAAAACAACGTTTGCTGGTTCATCTATTATGAATAAATTTGGAAATATGGTTCAATGTTAATACTGTTCCCCACTAAATTCTCAAAACACAATTCTCTTAATTCTGATTGGCAACATTTCCTCACATTTTTTTATATTTTACCGATTCATTGGAATCTTTTGTTCCTGCTATTATTTTTATGTTTCTTTTTAATTAGGTTAAATTATTTTCCTTTTCTTTCTTTGGGTTATTTTTGATTCCATTATTTTATAAAGCCTTGGGTGAAAATCATGTTGGATCGCTGATGTCGGGATTCTTGTTTTCTGCTTCGTTTTTATTATCATTTGATGCAAAATAATGAAAGATAAATTTTAAAATACAGGCATGCGGAGAAAATAAAATCTTATCCGTTATGCACATAAGATTTAATGAAATAGAAAGCTTCCTAAAGGCATTACCCATTTTCTATATTTAAACATTAATTTATAAAATGTTATTATACGTGTATAGCGAAAAAAAAACTAATAAGACATGACTTACCGTTTATAAACATTATCGCTTCAAGGTATTTCCTAAAATGCACCGAAAATAAAACTAGTTCGCATGCATACGTTAGTAAGTTCAAGATGATAACACGTATTTGTGGGCAAGTGTAACTCGCTGGAATAGCTAATGATTCGGGCATTGTGGGCAGTGTAAATTTCGCCCGCTTCTTCGGCAATTATTTAAGCGGATGGGATTCTATTCATCTTTTCTGTTTGCATTTGGTGACCAATTAAATCTTTCAGAATCTTCTTTTTGTTTAATATATATGGAAACTTAGATTTTACTTGCAGATCATCGACTTTTGTTCACAGAGGTAGAACAAAATACCGTATCATAATATTCCTAATACACACTTTATATCTTTGAGCTCATAGATATTTGTCCGATAACGATACTCCCTCCTCAGTACCGCAATTCGTTTAACCCGTGCCCAATATTTCGGGTCGACCCGCCTAAAGGGCGCGCGATATTACGTTTTGTTCATATTCGGTTAAAAACGACTGGGCCTGTGATCAAGTGTAGTGATAACAGAGTACCAATTTCACTATCTCGCGTCGAAAATTAATTTGGCAACGTCAAATAACGAAGCCCTCGGAATAAACATGAACTTTCATTTTATACGCTTGACCCTACGCACCCTACATGTATCTAAGGTATGGAAGTAGCATCGTACCTTTTTCAATATGTTACTTCTAGGATATTAAGCAACATTCTTTCTTTAAAAATACGACGACTGCACAAATGATTTGTTAGATACGATGAAGAATTAACAGTTTCATAATATAATTTTAAGTTTAAATCTGAACAATGTATTCACATTTATTCCAAACGCTTTACTTCTGCAAACTGGTGTTTCTGCTATCCAGATCCCTCCAAGTTGGGCGAATACTTATTTCTTGAAATGCTATTAGGTACAACTTGTCAGGAGCTTTGTTCTTTGGTTTTATATTTTTTATTATCTATTATTATGATATTTTGTTATATGTAATACTCACCTTTTCTGTTATAATAAAAAAAGTGTAACAATATTTTACCAACGATAAATTTATAGTCTACTGTACTAGTAATTTAATATGTAATACACGATAGAAATTTCGATTCGGGATGTATCTAAATCATTTATTTATTTAGCACATGCAGGACACTAAGAAAGTTTTAACTTCCCTACATTCCCAACGTTATTTGAAAATCAACAAATAAAATATTTGCTAGCGACGTTTTTAATTACAAATAATCAGAGCAATATTTGATAAAGAATACTGGCAATTTGTATTTTACCATGTAGGTTTGGGTCTGTTATCGATCTGTCTTATCTGTCGGAAGCGGTATCACGTGAATACCACTAAAATAGATTAAGTTGCTACTTAGCATATTTATAACGTACTCGTATATTCTGGGGCAGTGTCTAGGCTACTGTATCTCGGAATGATTTAAATAACATATAAGAAACATATTAAATATGTCACAATCGTGTTTAGAAGGTTTGGAATATGTACAAACCAAAATCATGAGTATCTAAATTGATCGCGGTACTATGACATATCGACCTTCAACGAGAAAAATTTGCCGCAATATCTCGTTCGATGTTCATCTGGTTACGCGCTATAATTGAATGTACTATAATTAACTTAAGTAAATACTCAATTAATATAATTAACGGTAATAAAATTGGGTGAAGTTGAATAAATTATTTTTCATCAAAAGATAATATACGTCATTATTATTTTAACGTAGCGCTAGTCAGCGTAATTTTCTATCCCAGGCAGTAATAATTAATGTGTCATAAACACGCGCAGCTTTTCTTGGTTCGTTTATTTAATTATGTTTATAGAAGATATCAGCTTCAAAGGTAATCCAATATGTCGTATGGATGACTTCAGGTTTTGTATTGTACGTCTTTTCAACATAGACTCCCATATAGATGAGCTATCGACTAGGTTTTCAATGGAACCCAAGCGCAGTAGGTGAAAATATAAGCAAAACTGTTTTAAAAAATGCCAGATTAAACTACTTACATATTAACTAAAATTTTTTAAAAAAATTTAGGGAATATTAAATAAATATATTTATATCTCGAGGCTACAATTGATAAAGCTCACCTTAACGACAAACAAAAACTTCAGCCATGTGGTTATTTTTTCTTTATTATAACCATCACCTGGATTCCTGTAACTGATTTCAAAATATAACAAATAACATAACATGGTTGCCCATATCATAAAGAAACAATTTTGGTCGTATTATCAAACATTTTGATTCAAATGAAAGCCTTCCAAACAAGTTTAATCAGATTCGTTTAAATGATAAAACGTCTACAGCTCTTTAAAATCTAATCTACAAGTTCGTGCTTATATAACATAGTTATCAAAACATACTAGGTTTATTTCAGCTCATATTTGCTTGTTTTATTTAGTCGTAGAAGGGTCATTTCAACCGTCCCCTAGAAAGTTCCCCAAGGTGATCGTTAGGAATAGCCCGCCGTCCATAACAATAAAAAACAAGATCTCTTCTAAAAGCGCTGAGGGAGTTTTCTCGTGGAATCACAATCATTGTCTTATATATAAAAGAAATTGACCAAATTAATTATTTTCGATAGTATCTTCAGTTGTTTAGAGTACCGTATTAATATCTATACTCGTAATAATTATGTAATTGATAAAGGCATTTATTAAAGCAGATTCCATAACAATTGTTTTTAAAAAATATCTCTTTGTGTGTTTGAGTTTGCTAATATGAGAGACGGCTTAACTGATTTTGATGCGATTTTTCTTTTAGGTATTCATTATTTCTATTGTTCGCATGGATATAAAAAAGATGTTTTATGTTACTAACGTCAAAAATAGTTTAAAATACACCTTGAAGCGGAATGTATTGTGTCAATATTTTGTGATCAATCTGTTCATAACTTTTCAAGTATTTAAAGCGTATACAAGCCACCTATATATGTAGATTTGATAACAAAAAACTGAAATAAATATTTTAATATAAAACATTTTTATTTTTTTTATTGTAGTTATAATAAGAATTACGGCTGGTTAAGTTAATTTGCAAACTAACACATAATATTAAATACCATCATTTATATTAAAGTAAAAGTTAAATATGTAAACGCAGATGTGGCACGCATATAAGTCGTTAATAATGAACAGCAACAAATCTAGTGAAATACTGAATGTTATTATGACGGTAATATACGCCAACGTAGCTACAACAGTGTTATAATCTTAGAACAACGGAAGTAAAGTGATTAATAAAGTTTTTAAATGCAAAAACTTGCATCACTTACACCTCAACGGGAAAATATTTAAATATATTCATGAGCAGCGGGAGAAGGTAATCGCCTCAGAAACTGCATAAATAACCAGGGAATTGCACAAAATCACTGAGACACGCCGTAGTAAGGTCCAAGTTAGGCCTTGGTTTTGAAATTTAATTTTCTCAGCTACATCTTATGATAAGAAAGATATAATAGATATTAAAACTCGTATCTAAGCGCAAGCCTTTGATCAGACCAGACAAGTGTTCGAAATCTCCTATTCATGGCCTATATATTTTAAAATGTTTTCAATGACCTTATAATTTAAGTTCTTAAGTCCAAATTTGTCCAAATGTGACTTTTCGATATATATCGGTTTCGATATATGTACTTATATAACGACAAAAAATTTGAAGTCAAGATTTGAAAAATGTATTTTGAATATTTACAGGATTAGCTTCCACTATAGTTTTATAAGGTAGCTAGCTACCTACTAGCACAGGACATTCGTGCTCTATTTTCCAAAATTTCAGAGTCTATAAAGGACAAATAAGCAAACTACTAAACACTATTTTCTATATACATAGACAACAGATGGCAGATGTTATCTACCCTTCAACATGAAAAAATATTTTTATTTAACCGTTCATTAAGAATTCGCAGACAGTATAAATAGGTAAAGATAGATTTACAGCAATCACTAAAACCTGTGCTTCTTGTAATATCTCCGAAGTACGGCATTGAATTAATTAAAAAGTTTAAAAGTCTTCAAGCGTGAAAAAAGATCGAGATTAAAGTATTAGCGAATTGGTTTTTATACTAGTAATATGTATTGCTAAAAAAGAATATTTTTTTTCATACCTCTTTTAGTGTTTGTATCTATTGAGTAGATACTTAACATTATCTCACGTACACGGACAGAGGGGGTATCTGTCAACCGTCAGAGGAATAGAGGACTCGGTACGGTTTAGACGTGCGCCCACGCTCGTGTTGGTGCAACCCTAGGACTTCCTCTGGCAAATAACATTCGACACAGGAAACTATACCTCTTAAGATCCGGTGCGTCCTTTCTTGGCCCGTAACCCATCAGGGTTACTACCTATGAATTGAATAATAATTTTGTGCAATATCAGGTTTTATTATGTAACTAGACGATAATAAGTGGTCACCGTCGCCCATGTATATTACCAACATCAAAAGCAGTACTGATGATTTTAATGTACTGATGTACTTATTTGTATTATGACGATGAAGCGCACGCGCTCACACACACACACACACGCACACACACACACATTCTTTTACGTAGATGAAAAACAACTGTTTATTATAGTTTTAAAATTTCTTGTGTAATCCGTTATTGGCCTTAGAATATTATTATGCACATTATGTCTCAGACATAATTTCATGTAAACGCTGTTGGATTACCAAATGAATAAATAAATAAATAATAACAACATGTAACTGACATTTTAATACAAATGAAATAAATGATGTTAACTTAAGATTTCCGGCACGATTTGTCACAGTCTGTCTCTAATCCACCTGGGACATAAAAGGGTTATTATGTTACTGTGTTACTGGTGACCCAACGTATACAAACACTATTCTGCCTCGGGTTATTTTCAGCGAAAAGTAAAAAGGTTATGCGGTTTTTGTCACTGGTTGTCGTAGTGTTGCCATAATTTCATTCAGTTGAATGTTTTCATTGTAACCCCAAACGTTCCCCTAAACCCCATAAACTACTTCCCCGTTTATCTCTTTACCCTGGTTTAAATTTATGTTGTATTTATTATACGGATTAATAACAAACTATGTAACTAAGTTTGCTATGCGTAAATATACGTACGTAAATTATGACCTCATATGGTGAATATTTTTTGATTAGGCTTTTGATATAAACTAAGGTTTACTTGTTTTAGAGGGAAAGAGAATTGTATTTTTTTGTCAAATTCTGACGAATGAGTTCCTATAATTAAATTGAATCAGTTCTTATATTATATTTTTGTATATTTTATTGTCACTAGATCACAAACAAGGATTGGGAATGGGGTTTATTGTTCTAATCCGCCTTAAAATGACCAATTTTTTTATTCATATGGATTTATTATTTTATTGGCTAAATACTAGATAGAATGCACGTAGTAGATACAAAATGTTGAATTAAATTATCTATATTAGAATAGCAAAGTATCATAGAATCCGCAGTTTCTTTCAACTTCCAACAAATTCCAATAACAAGACTACTTTCAGAATGTCGAATCGAACGTCGGCTGCAAATATTGTTTCTCCAGTCTGCGCCTTCAATATAAGGTTTTGTTAAATTTGTTCTTGTATGTACAATAACTACAAAATGTCATTACCATTTTATACACCTACTCTAAATCATGGAGAATATCGTTTATAACTTTAAAGTACCGTTTAATAAAAGATTGACTTTGCCCATGTTTTTGTTCTTATTTATGAGCCTCTGGCTTCGTCGGTTTCATTTGATATCCATTTATTATATTATATTTTTGTTTCAATTACGAAATTACGTCATCTTTAGTATATGCGATTTCTATTTCCATGGGCTCTATTTCATTTGGTCGGAGTTATTTGGATCAACAGCTGCATTGAAACGTGAGACACAGTTTGAAAGATACGCAACTTTTGGCATATGAATGCGTAACATGCCCGTAACTGTTGATATGTTACTCTTTAGCTTCTATCATTAGCCGCACAGTTCTCACATTATATTATATGGCCGCTGTAGAAGGATATCCTTATCACTGGAACTACTTCGACCTAACTCAATAAACATTGACACGAGATAGGGCTTTATCATTGAAGTATTACAACATGTTTATATGCGTCAAAGACTCAACTATTTTGTCTAAGTTAGTCTTTTTTAAAAAACAAATACCATATTAAATCAATATTTCTTACTTATCTAACTCTAAAAAAATCACAGTTACTAATACAAATATTCCTCTAACTTATTTTCGACCTCTACTGTTTCTTTCTATTTCCATGTACATTGCATTTTTAGTTTCGATTCTTACGTTCTTTCACAAAACTATTGATAACCCAAATAGGTTTAATTAAGCCTCGTTTTAAATTTGATGTTGCCGGTTTGGACATTACAACTTAGTATTATTGATCCTATAGCTACTAAGTTATTTTTCTTCCTATCATGTGATTGCTAGCAGGGACAGACATGTTACAAACCCTATTTATTCTCGAATCTGCAACTCAATAAAAATTACAAGCATATTTTCCACTTAGGAATAGATCTTTTCTCGTGTATTCATTAGAAACTTGATAATATTTAAGGACTGAAATAATCAATTTGATGACTATTTTCGTGGATGAATTGTAGATACTGTTTATACCTACGGAAATTATATCTACACTGGCGAAACATAAAAGACATGATTCTTTTGTAAAAAATAATGTTACCGTCTATCTTTTTTTGTTATTCAGAAATACATATATACCTATATTAATTACTAAGATTTTTAAAGATAGCGTTAACTTTGAGTAGAATAGTAATGAAAGCTTCATAGTTTCTCGTGATAGTCAAATTCACTTTATAACTAAGAAAGTGCTATTAAAAGCCTGTTCATCAATTTTATAGGCCCTAAATTTCAACGCTCAGGAAACTGCCCGCAATCATGCAACAATAAACCTTAGGTGCTCCGTGACACTGTGACAAAGGAGCCTTATAAACTGTGACCACGCTTTCACCTGAAACCTTGAATTTGACTCAGAGTGAAAATAATATTAAAATTAATATTACTTTGTGTTGTGAATAAAATTTGAATGAGAAAATTAAAACATACGCTATTTGTGCCTCAATAAATTTCGAAATTTTATCTGTCGGTAGGTACATGTAAATTTTTAAGTTTTTTACAAAATAGAGATTTAAAGAACCAAGAACAATTTTATAGTTTTAGCTTCATAATCAGCGGCGATATTTAAAACTAAGTCATCACTATGTATGCCCACCTCAGAGTAAATAGTACGTAACTAATACGTACATATTGAATTAACTAGACAAGTAAACAGGCGATCCTTTTGGTAAATAACTACCGTCGCCAATCGCCGATTTAAACAGTAGTTTTGTAGGAGGAGGATCAGGCCACTCGAAGATACATAATATCTTAGTTTCGTTTCAGCTGGTATTTGTAAAGCTATCTTATAGATTAGGTATTTATTTTATATAGAAACAGCTAGTAAGTACAAAAGTTTTAAACGTCACTACGTTTATGCTCTAGGCCTACTTAGTCATGAAGAGAGACTTGTGCTTGGTTATCATTAATGAGTTGTAAACACTTTTTTCTTTCGTCCTCTTTCATAAATAGCAATGATTATTTTGCCTTCAGGTCGCTCGTCGCTTCGATTGTTAGCTACGTGAATAAAAATATCTAAATTATGTCCCGTTAACTAGACTTCTTCACATACGGCAAGAATTCTAGCTTTCCACATCAACACCAGGAAAGAACGCTTTTGATCATGGAGTTTTCAAAACGCGTCATTGTGGTCGGAGTGGCCCTACGATCGCTAAAAGTTGAATTAGATGCGAGAGTAAAACTGGAGTGTCTAAAATTAAACTTGAAATACTTCAAAGCTAATTTAAATATTAATATGCTGTTTTATGATATTCAGCCAACCTTAATGGACTGCTTTAAATGAATGCAAATTGGAGAAAATTGATGTCTAAATCAAGATTACGAGTCGAATGTATGTTACGATCTTTGGTGTACTAAATAGGTTACATAGTAACGAGTTAAGTATTCGTCGATAATATAAATTTTATGGGTAAAGTATAATTACTTATTTAATAACAAGTGATGTTTGATGTAACGAGTATATTAAATTTTTTTCTGCAAGTTTCTCTTTAATAAATTACCTGGCAAGCTTTTCCTTTACCGAAGTAATAGGTTATAACATGTAATAATCGTACATACGAGTATGTTGAGAATTTACATATGTATATGTAACCGTTGTATGCCGTAGTACTCAAATTAATTGAAATATTCCATACTACATTCTTTTCGTGTTAGAATAATAACGTAAAAGCGAATACTGAATACCAAAGCTCCAATTTCGATAGGGATGTTACTGATGTATGTATATATAGCCATGTATACCTGAATTAGGTGATCGGATAGGATTGGTAGGATTAGTAATCTATTTTTTTTTGGATGCTTCTATTCTTCAAAAGTTAGGTTAAGTAATTGGTTCCTGTTGTTGTTTTTACACTAAATTCAGAAGTCATTCAGTAATATCAAAAATAGTGGTTCCAGTCTTTAGGTTTTCTTCACCAATCAATTTCCAGTAGGCAGAATTTTTTTAGTATTATATAAAAAGAAGTTACTACTTGTATTAATGTCGTAATAAAATATTTTTTCTTGATACTTTAATACATGTCGCTTACTTCAGTTGCTACTTCCTGTTTGAAAATGCATTGAGATTTTATAAACTTTGTTTCTCAACGAAACCTCCAGCATAGCATTACTATATTGATCTGCCTTAGAAGCAAAAAACCCAAATAAGACCTTCGAGAATATTATTCACACAATTCTTTATAAAATTTCACTACGCAAACAAGGTAAGTATATTCTTACGGAATAAAATCTAAGAATATATTTACCCAGGATACCTTTATTCGTTTTATTCAAACTGTACATTTCGGTTAATCGTAGTTGGATAATGATACATTCAAATCGTTTCCGATAGCGGAAGTGGTAACATATGACGTGCGACCAAGTCGAGTCCATTAATCAAGTCTGTGACATGTCCTGCCGGGTCGGATGTCACATATCCATTATATTATATTACACCCTTGTGTATACTCAATTCCGATTCACGCACTGTTGGATAAGTATCTATTCAGTTTTCATATAAGGAAATATGTCATTTAAATTTTAACATTTTCAGTTTAACTGATTTTCAAATGTCTTGTCTATGAAATATATAATTTTAACATTGTTTATAAATGAAACATTAAAACCATAATTATATAATCTTTTATTTTCGTGAACGTTGTTGCTGCTGAAGCTGAAACCCCTATATCTAGACGTTTGAGATAATTATTATTGAGGAGGGTATAATCTAACTCAAAGTCTTCACAGATTTGGCTTCAAAACCTTCACATAACAAACGGATAAAAAAACCACAATAGACGAACAATTTCAGCCTTTTGGAATACGAAATATGAAAGACAAATCAAATTGCATCAAATCAAATTGTCCAAACCTATGAGTTATTCTATTAGCAATTTCGAATCAGCCTATGTAGTAGCCTAAGCTACTTCAGTTTCAACATCAAAAGAAATGTACTTTTGTTTAGAACTTCGTAGTTAACTGGGATTTATTTTTAATTTTCCAGGTTCATCCATCCTATCCAACCGGAATAGCTATCGTTATGGTACAGAAAACTGTAATTTGACATGGGTTACATTTAGGTCGCAGAATGGAAAAACATAAAAAACAATGGTTTGGGTTATACAAAAAGTTTTGATCTCACCTATCCTAAGGTTGTTGGTAATTGTTGAAATATTGAATATATTTTAGGAAATCGTTCACAGAATATTAAGTCTTTAAGTGTACATTTTCTTAAAGCCAACAATCCCCTCTTTCAGCTAAACGGTTGGTTTTAAATATTATACAGAATTATGTGACGAAGCTAGAAGAATAACAACACAGCTAGCAACATTAGCAGTATAGTAGCTGCGCATTCATCAAGAAATTGGTACTTTGCTCATCATATCGGAAAGCCAAATCTTTCAGAAAAGAAAATACATATTCTTTTAACGATTTATATAAATATAACTGTTCCTTCAGCAAAGATATGCAAGTAGTTTTAGAATATCCAACGCCCAAAGCATTGGTTTCAACTGACGATCGCTTGTTCTCGAACAATGCCAGTAACAACTTTCCTTGCGGCTACTTGATAAACATTGACGTTGACGGCAAGTCGGAGGTAAAAGGAGACAGTTGGCCAGTGTAAACGGTTGGAATAAAATGACTAAATGGAATTCTATTTTCTGTTGCCGATCCTAATGGGAAAACTTTGAAGAACATTTTAAAATTGACTGCATCTTGAGATGCAATAAAACTGGTCTGCTAGTAGACGCATTCATAGATGTACATGATGTTTGACATCATGCTTAATCGCCCTTCAAAGCAACCTGGGTTTGATTCCCAGCGAAGCAGAAGTTTGAATGACGAGTTTAAATTTCTGTTACTGGTCTGGTTTGTGTCCTTATAATTGTGTGTTGTCCATTGCACAAAGTCAAAGTCTACTAGGTCAGCTAGTAATTATATGTGCAATTATAATTTGAAAGATGAAAATTTTAAGTGACATTGCTTGATTTTACATAAAGGTAACTTTAAATACATTGTAAATAGGAGTCACTAAAGCCAGTATAACATTATTATCACATTTTACAATGTTCGTCTAGGGAGTGGAAATAATAATAGGTAATATAAATACAATCACTACTGTCACATTCAATCAAACCGTTCGAACATTGTGTGCTTGGGACATCATAAAATCGGGAAAGCCAGTAACAATTCCGAGATCCGTCCAGTAAAAACAGCGGGATCTCATCCAATTTTGCATTCAATCTACGACCGCGAGAATTGCTTCTTCCGAGATGACCCGCCACTTCCAGTGCGCGTAAAGCGATGACCTAATCCGGTTTATTTGATTTGGGTAGGAACTTTAACCGACTTTTACAATCTGTAAGAATAACGTCAGTATCTTTTCATATGAGTCTAAAATAATAAGTACCCATGCGGTATGATTGTAAGTCTCCCGGTCAGACGTTGGTAACAAATTAATTATTAGTTCTGACAAGTTACCAATGTAAGTGTTACGGGAATGTTGGAATGCATCTGACTTTAGAGAAACGTGATGTCTAATGTTGAGCACGTTTTTTATGGTAAATTAATGTGGAAGCGACGTTTTCTTCCGTGTTCCGAGAATAAATGTTGTGCCTTTTTTAGGCTTCTGTCGTAGGGTAATAAAAAGCATTCTTATTAAATCTTAACCAATCGTCTTTATTTCCTTAAAGTGCTCCGATTCTTGATGACTTATCTAAGAGCAGACTGCACGTAACTCTTGATGCAAAATTTAAACCGCAACTGGAGTCTTCCAAAATTTTCGTTTGCTTTAAGCAAAATGCGCTGCGATAAAAGATTATACCCTAACCATCTGAAATTTCTTTGCTTGAATACAATGACAAAGTTAACAGAGTGTGTTTTTTAATATCCGTTTTAAGTAACTGGATGAAGAAAACGTAGAAGCAGAAATAAATAACGAAATTTCGAAGGATCCTGGAAATGGGTAAGCCAATTTTAAGTCTGATTTTAAATAATATATTTTGAAAGTAAAAGTACTAGTAGATTCAGTAGACTTTATTTTGTAAAATATGGGTACACTTGTCTTCTTATATTGTGTATATCAAGTTTGATTCCTGCATAACGTATATGATTAAATTAATTAAAAATATATCAGATCGAAGTACGAATTCAGACATTGTCGCATGCATTTTAACTAACATACAAAAAATTAAATTAAAGCAGAACTTTAGTAACATATACATAAAGAGAAAAAAAATATAATGACAAATAGTGACATGTATTAGTGATTTTTCGCACTCAGCGTACGGTGAGACTATCCGTTAAAAGTTTGAGACATCCAAAGTACTTGTGTCTGACGCTACTTGCTTTGATTTACTAAATTTTACGACCCGTTGAATTAATAATGGAACGTTTTAATAGAGTACAAAGGAAACTTCAGTAACCTTGCTAGAAATCTCAATTATGAAGTTGCGAATTAATCCGTAATCAAAATATCACTTCACTAAGAGAATAGGATCAAGAAATCAAAATTTAAAAAGATTGTACAGCCTTACTTTTGATCAGTTTGTAAGTATACTTTGCGACCATAATAGCTTGTCAAGTTTATTGCAGTAATAAGCTGGAGCTCGGATACAAAGAATAAAGCTTACTATAATGGCTTTTAAAGTGCTGCTTTTGTCCATTGGAATGAACTTTTTCTTTGTGTATATTTTTTCTATTATGTATAAATTTGACAAGTCTTTTAAAATTTTGAATACTTAATTTCAACGTGTTTTTCGTCATTAATTTTGATTGTTATTAGCTATCAAGTAACGTAATTATGACTCAGTACAAAATCATTTTTGAAACATCTAGATTAATGTTATACGTCGTTACTTGTACTAGTTTATAACGTATTGTTTGTTAATTGAACGGAATGCTGGAATATATTTTGCTATAGGCAAAATATTTTTTTATATAACACTTTGCATATAACACTTTGTGCAGTGAGAAAGGGAAGCCTTTCAATTTTAATATTTAATTTGGAAAATTTTTCTATTTTTAACCGACTTCAAAAAAAAGAAGGAGGTTCTCGATTCATCTATTTCTTATGTTTATAAGTCAATGACTTTTTACTGGGTGAACGAAAGCTGTACTTGTCATGTAGTCCCATATAAATTTGAGCGACATTTGATGTGTTGTTTTTGAGTTCGGAATCTGAATATTTATTACGGGATTTTTTTCTTTTCTCCATTGACAAAGCTATAATATACATAACATCATGCCTGTGTAATAGAAGGAGCCACAAAAAGGAAGAAATAATTAACTTTACACAAAAAAGTAAAATCCCATTCAAAAAGAATAGAATAAGGTGATGGTTTTATGGTATTGTAAGTAGTATTCTGTTTCGTAGTAAGTTGACCTTTAATATCCAAAAGGCTATAGAAAGGAATTTTAGTGAGAAAATGCTTTCAAGTTACGTTACAAGAGGTAGTAATTTACATATTATCAGGTCGCGGACAGAAGGCCATGCAACAGTGACGCCGAATTATCATAAGAATAGATCAACAAGATGAATGGTTTTAGAAGTCTTTGAGTCCTATTGTTGTGAATAAAAATTAGCCAAGTTATTTGACCCCTTAAACAAGTATACCCTATTATAATAAAATTTACTTTATTTCGTACAGCATCCAGCTAGAATGGATCCAGGCCCTTGTAAATAAACCTTGTTATTTATCAAGATGTCTTGAAATAGTTATTTATTTGGAATATTCCTGTAGCTGATCAACTAGCTGTCTGAACGTTTTTGTTTATAATGCCATCAGACTAGGAGGTTTACTTGCATATAACTTATATTAGGCTTTAAAAAGTATCATAATAATACTGGGAAAAAATTAAATGAAACAAAAAAAAAACGCTCTTTTAGGATAAAGGCTATTGTAGCGATAGTAAAATTATATTCATTACATAAAAAAATCATTTTGTTCATACAAAGCTAAAGTATGAATTTGAATAAGAAACCTTGATTTGTTATAGACATTTTAGCATTGCAGCATATCGTTTTAAACATGGATTTCATTATGTAACGTGAAGTGTAATACTAATTTCGTCCTGTTCATAAAATATAATAGATAATTAAGTCGTATTCGCTATCTAAATGATTTACATTACAATAGATTTCTTGAATCTATGCATATTCATGGTTCGTAATTGAAATCGTCGATACTCTACAGATCATATTATTCAAATTACGTTTGTGATAAGATGAATATTTAATTGAAAGCGAAATTCATTGCGACTTACATGTTTCTTGTGCGAAGATGTACCTTATTTGGATGTGATAATTGTAACATTTGTGGCGAAATACTGGACCTAGAGAAACAATGTTATTAACCGAAGTTATTGAGCAAGCTCAAAACTAGCTGAACTCATCAAAGTAGTAGGTTTGTAGGTGAAAGCTAAACGACCCTCAAGTAAATACTCACACTGACCTAAACACGGCTACCATATTGTCTAACTTTAATAACTTGTTGTGTGGTAACAATTTTGAGATATGAACTATCATCGTTCGTTCAAAAGCTAACTAACTACCTAGCTAGCTAAAAGATAACTGATTAAAAAAAACTATTATTACATAATTTTTCGTTACTTAATATACATATTTAATTTAACAGATCTAGTGTACATAAATAATATACATAAATTTTAGTGTAAGTGAGAAATCGTAACATTATAGATAATCAATTGTGTTTTTAGTTCTAAATATCATTATAAAAAAAAATCGCGATGAAGAAAAATTACTTTGATCGAGTCGTTGAGTATTGCTCCGAATTTATGAATTGGTTATACGCAACATATTTGGTATGGAAAATCTTCTAATGCGATTTAAATACGGGTTCTATCTGTCCACGAATCGGATGCAAATATCTGACAACAAACAATAGAAATGTATTTCTCTACACATTCTGGTGCACTGATCTGCTAATTGTGAATTGAAACATGTCAGAGCCAATTAGTACTAGATCAGTTTGAACGTTCTATTCCTTCTACATTTTTAGGATTTAAGGTTTTATAGTCTTATACATGGGACTAATGGAGAACCTACGAAAATCCTTATAATATCTTAAAGTAATGATGTAAAACTGAACTTCGTTGGCGAAACAGCTTGAATATTTATATATAGGAGATCGAATGAAAATCTATGGAAACCGGAGTGTGGTTCTTAGCTGTTTGGTTACACTCAAATAGTTGAATTTCACATTTGTTTACATGTTTTGATGAATCTATTAAACAGTCAGATCCAGTTGTGACACCTAAATATGTGATAAGTCTTGTCGAATGTAATTCGAACTTTACTAATGCTTCCAATGCACTGATTCGTTACCCAACTTGACAAATGACCAACGCCAGTAGTAATTATGTAATGAACCATAATATTTCCCATAACCTACGTAAGGTTAGGGATTAGTAAAATCTGAAGTCGTTCATAGTAACCGCATGGTATAGAAACGATTATCCAAAGTTTACCAAATAGTTACAGTCAGCAAAAATGTTGTAATCGTTTGTACTAAAACGCACGTTCTGTTAGGCAAGTAAATAAAAATCTGTTTTTCATTGGGGCTAAAAGCTGCGGGCTGTTGGTTTGCGAGTCCCTTGGGATCAACTCATTTAGACGTGAAGGAAATTTACACGAGCCAATCTAATAAGCACGCACGTACGAGATTGCGCCTGTGTTTCCTACTCTATTGCTTTAATTTCGACGAGGAACTTAGATAAAATATATACACAGTCTAATTCCCTGTCACTAAATTGTACAAGTTACTTTTACTAAGATGTTATTGTCATCTAAATTCTTGGATGTTCTTGTTATTGAAATTACTCTATACATAAAATAAAATCTTTGTTTATTATCTTTACCTTTATCTTTTCCTTCATAAGACTAGTGTTAAAATATTTTTGGATACAAACTTTTTAAACAAGATTTTAAATTTATAAAATTAAATTTGTAATTTATTTCACTCGAACCAAATCTAAACAATATTTTATTGTAATTAGAATATCAAGTTATGTTATAAATAATTCTTAATAAACATAAATATTTTGCCGGTTGACGTCATATTTTAGGTACCTTACGCACGACTTGGCTTAACCCTTTATCGCAATCAGCACAAAATAGAAACCCATGTTTATTGCAAGACGTAACAGCGTTGCCAAATTCATTTTGAACGAGAGATAAGGAATCGGCAATTCTCTTATCGTCCCACTGGATCACAGCCGCTCATTTTTAACCGAATATGAACAAAACGTGATATCACGCGGCCTGGGGCTACTTGACCCGAAATATTACGATGGCAGGTATTAAGGACGGAATACGTTTGGCATTGTCAGGCGCAATCTCTCAGTAGCGCTTTGTAACTTCCAAGTCAGAAATACAAATATTTGAAGAAAAAATAAATTAATATTTTTAGGAATCAGAGGTGAAATGCGTTAAAAATAACATCAAATCTATATATGTATAAAAATCTATGTTTCTATGAGCCGCAGGGCAATGAGCGCTTCACTACCGGACTAGATCTACCTGTTCATAAATCCTAGAGCACTTCAATAAAGAGAATCAAAATTGAACATCACAATTCAATCAAATAAAAAATGTGACGTAATAAAAGTACATCATAAAATGAAGGCAATTTCTTTTACATAGACTAATGAGAATGACCCTCAAGTTTCATTAAATTTTGCTGCGTGGTAGATTATCTATGACCTTTTAACTTCTCTCGTTCTTTGATATAATTATGCATATATACAGTGTAAGAAGGCTAACACCTTTTAAAACTCATCACGATACTCAACTATTTAACTGCCTAACATAATGTAATGCTTAACATAAGAGTAGGAAATATTTTAATAACTAAATAAGAAGTCCTACCACCAAGCGGGCCATCACCCATCGCCTCTTATGAGTTCCTGGTCTGCCGATATGTGATTTGGATATGTATTCTAAGTCGATACGGCTAAAAAAATTGAAAATATATTCCTGCTAGAACTTACATTATTGTTATAATATTTTGTTAATCAAACTATGTATATTAAATTAACAATGTATGAAAGTACATACGTGATATGCAATAACAGAGTTAACTCGGAGTTTCCATCATGTGGAGTAATTAAACGCAAACAAACTGACGTTCCCGATTGAAATGTGATCGAAATAGTTCGGTCTATTTTGATGTCTTCTCGATCTCGAATGAAACTATTACAACGGACTGCGCCCCCAATGACAATGTAAAACCTTTGTTAGGTTAGGTTACGTTTTCTATGTTTAGACGTTCAACTTCGCTAAAAATAATATTTTCCAGTACAGCTAAAAATAATTTATGTTTAATTATTCAGTTACGTTATCCATATAGAGCTGACTAACTTATTATTAAATCGAATGAGAATATGAGGTAAATGTACCTCTCAAAAGCTTTATTCTATGCCCTATAAGCTTGTCAGAATGTATAATTTTTTTATTTCGTATGCTCATCGTGCGACTAGTTTAGCTCGGATCAGATATGTTTTCGAAATTTCCACATTCGTCCCTAGTTTAATTAACCGAGTGTTCGGTAGAATGTTGTCGCCGACTGGTGCCCGGGCTGCATAACTATTATATTTTATTACCTCTATTACGAGCCTACATAGAGTACTTGAGACCGTTTCAGAGCTCAACATGTTATACATAAAAGCCTTCTCTGCTGTAATGACAGTAGCTATGAATAGTTAGTTAGCAACCAAGGTTGTTTTATGTAAGTATGTAAGTGATTTCTTTCCTTTAAAAAAATACAAAAGACGTATGATTTATCAATTTTTATTGATAGTTAACACTCACACAAGTCGGAAGGGTTCGGAGTTCCTTGTTAACACTCATGACCGACATTTATTTTTATGTATAACTATGATTATCCAAGCTACAGTATGTCTATTTATTTTATTTTTTTCCAGAATTTATTTCAACTTTGATTGAAACGACAAAACATCGTGGCGTAACGTAAGGGTGAAAAATAAAGAGAATTATTCTAAACCCGCGGATGGGGATACAACTGGGATTCATATGACCGCACGCAAAGTTAAATGTATTGTGACATGTGCCCAGTCCTAGTTTATATTACGAGTAGGTAAACATTTTATTCATTGATCATATAAAAGCTTTTTATTTGCAAAATGTCATAAATAAAGTCAGACACTTTTTGATACGTTTTTAATTAGTTTAATGTCTACCGCAAATTCAATCGAATTTTAAAATGTAAAAACCTCCAACCATTTTTGAGGCCATGTGGGTCATCGGTGGTTGTGATGCACCTTAATCAGCAATAGCCGATGTGATGTGCGTCCATAACTCCTTTTAGAGCACGCCGGACTATGTTTATTATAAATACATACATACATATACACGACTTGCCTGTATTGATACTAACTCTATTCTGGAATTAATCGTGAAATACTATATCTACATATCCTACATTTTTCCTAATTGTAGGTACCTAAGTAGCTATCTACCTATAACCTAACTAATAATACCTAACTAGAAAGTGTCCAACAAACTTATAAATTACGCTTTTTAAAGATGTTGTAAAATTCCCATCGTGCATTTTGATCTTGAAAATTAGAAATGTTTTGTTGATTTACAAAAAAAAAGGAGGAGGTTCTCCATTCGTTTCTTTTTTATGTATCTTACTTCATAACTTTTTTTCTGAGTGTACAACTTTGGATGATTCTTTTTTAAGGTGATAACGTCTTCTAAAGCGATGAACGCTGGCTGTATGCACGATAAAGTATTACTCGTATGTCACGTTCCGCCTGAGCCGAGCGTGTGTGAAAGCGGAATAAGCGATAGAGAGGCACGATCGTAAGCTTGTTACGCATCTATCTCTCTTCCACTCCAACGGCCGATGTATCCAATGAACATGTGAACAGTTTTGTCGACGGTTTATAGAGTGAAATAAAAAGTTAATGTGGTTTCCATTGTTTATTACAACAACAATTGCGGCAAATAGGTAATTAATTCATTCATTTTAAGGATTTAATTAGCGATATCACCTCATATAATTGAATTAACGAGTGCAAATAAATGTTATTTTATCAAAAAAAAAATTTTTCAATTAATTCCTTTGTATTAATAAAAATAATGATAATTCAGTGATAATAATTCAATTGAATTCATAAAATTATGCAGTTTTTCATCAATATTTTCTTATGACGTTATTTTCTTATATTCTTGTTAAGTTATAGATATATATTTATGCTAATTTAATATATATTCCGAGGAATTTATGTTTATATAAACGGTGGTAGATGCAAAATATTTGACGTTTCAGAAGTGTATTTATAAATACCTACATGAAATAAATAATTTGAGTTGGGTTGAGTTGAAAAGTAAAATTATCGTCTGTAAACAGACTTTACATCTGAAGAGTAGTTTTTGAGTTATCCTTAATAAAGCGCATTTACTGAATGCATCGGAATTGGAATATTTATTATGGCGTATATAATTAAAGTCGGAGTAATTTTTCTATTGACTAAGTGATTAAAAATTAATTTATTTTGCAACTTATGTATATGTAGACCTGTACAAACATACATAAGTACTCACCTAACGGATATGTATGTAAAATATGTAGTTATTAATAGATAAAAATAATGTTTTGTATAAAAGAAATAATTATTCAATTAAATATTTACTTCATTTTAGACGCAGTTACTGCCAAAGCTATCAACAGCAAATGTCATATCCTTCCTCGCCGCAAAACTGCGATTTCAGACGATTTAATTCTCATTCAGAAAGCAAGTTTCCTTCTAAATCTACTGGATTTAAACTACTAAAAGCTACGTCGTGAATTCCGAATACTAAACTATCGCATAGATAGATTAAGGTTACAATAATATTTTATATTACTCGTTCTTGCCACATTTACTTTTGTTTTAAAGATTTGATTAAAACCCAGTAATGGTTCACTACAGAACACTCGTTTCACACAACAAAAAGCTGTAAGTCAAAGTCAAATTATTTATTTCGTCTTAGAAACTTACAGCTCACTTAACGAAGCAGATCTAGAGCATATTCCACCACGCTGCTCCAGTGTAGATAGGTGGAAGATAGAGGTATGGATACATTTAAACATTTAATGCATATTAATTAAAAGTAAGAAAAATTAGAATCCAATCTTCTGCTGGCATATTTAATTACTTAGTGTTAGTGTAACAAATATTTGGTATGTTATTGATTTGCATCCTTCCTCCTTCCAATGAAACATTGTGTCATCGGATTAAAAAGTAAGATTGCCATGATGACTATCAGTTGTTGAATAATGGTGATAAAATATAAACTATAATCCAGTGAAATAAATTGTTTTAATACTAGATATGTTATGAGAATTGCGTAGTGTTGTTTTTGAAAGTGAATGTAAAATTTAAATTTATTTCAGTTTTAGTATCCATACTTGAAACCTAAGTCAGGTGGCAAATTACTCCAGTAGGAAAGTATATTATTACCTTTTTAATAATCACGCTAATATCCAAAAGTGCCCTATTCCAATGAAATTGTATGAATATTTATGGTTATTTCCAGTTTATAAGAAAACAGTTTTAGATTCGGTAGGTTGTTGGGGTTTAATATTTAATCAACTAACAATTGTTTAATAAGCATTTACTTAAAGTGTTTCATTAATTAATATTATGAACAACAAGAGCGCGATCAGCTAGTTTCATATACCTTCCTAATAATTTACAAATGCTAAGGTTTGTTTTCCTTTAATCAATCTGAAACGAGAGTAATTAAATTCAACATTGAAATCGATCAGGTAATGAAATACTCTTAGGCTACAAGAAGTATATCAAACATATGAATACCAGAAGAAACTATTTATTAAAGTGTACTAAATAGTAAAAATAATTCGATTAAATCTTCGTGTTTTTTTTTTCTAGTTTCAATTATACTCGTTCGAGCTGATGCCATTGTAGCTAACATACACATATAATTTTTACCACTATAGTCCTATAATATCTTTGATGATCCTTAAATATCTTTGATCTGGCAATCGATAACTCCACTGCTATCGTTTTTCACGTAAAACAAAGGAATTTTGATTTTTGTATTTTTAACAGTCCTATATACATATCTATCAGTTAAATAAGAAAAAAATGAATTTTGTCAAACATTGGCCATTATTTTTGAACGAAAACATAATATTTCAATAAACACATACTACATAAATCGCCTTGAGCTTTGCTCATCACCGTTGACTAAGCCCTTAGCTTGTTTTCATGAAACTAAAAAAGATTTATCTTTCGCAAATTCATGGAACATCTTTGTAAAACTTCAATACCGCTTAGGTATCGTAGGGGGTGAGGGTAAGAAAATAGCAAAAGGATAAAGGCAACTAACTGTCCCTTCTGCTTGGAGATATGGCTCTGCGTAAAGAGTCTACATATATTCATTACATTATTATTGTTTTTTTTAATATAATTTTGTTCAAATGTCATGTACTCGTATGTTTTACTTTCTTGATCGAGTCTAGTACCAAACGCCTCGTCGTGTTGTGCCTGGGGGCTTGAAGGCCAGTCATTCTTTCTTTCGTGTCTTTTTCTCTTAGCCTGCAACGCATCGGTGTTACAAATAGCCTTGGGTGACCATCGGCTGGCTCGGTCTTCGCTATTTCTAAGAAAAATAACGTCATTACTCCACTTTTGCAGTTTAAATCAAAAATGTTAAAATATTCATTTTGCAAAAACAAAAGGAATGAAATATGTCATAAATTTATATGAGAAATTGACTTTGTAGTTGGGAATTAAAACTTTTTATGAATGCGATAAAAACTTCATGGACATTTTAGTCATAAAATCAACACTGTTCCGCCGGCATAGTATCTTATTTCAAATAAAACTTTTAATTACATTTTTGTATGTTATTCGTCATAATACATCAAGTAAAGTAATTTTTAGTATGAGTGATATATTTCGCTTATTGGAATGAAGTATTTTTATACAACTTTTAGTTTTTTATATCAGTTATACCAAGGTCATCACCAATACATCATCGGCCAAGAAAAAAAAGAGGATAAATACATAATGTTACAGATAATAACTCATACCCCACTCACACTACGATACTCTGATAATTTTAACTCATCATTAAAATTTGTTTATCGTACCCAGTATAGTAACGGGTATGGAACTCAGGGCCCTTAAAGGGTAAAGAAAAAATAACAAGAACCCATTATATATGTATATAAGTAGTTTGACTGAAATCTTACATCTTAATAATTAATACATAACATTTGGACCTACAAAAGGATATCAAACCTTAAGGTTGTAAACATTCTCATCAAAGCGAAGTAAATAGCAAGTGCAGTCGACCGATTCATTCTGAACTGCCAAGACCATTCTACAAACTCATCAACAACGTGAAGCCAAAACTACAAACTAAATGGAGGCTTTAATGAAGCTTTTGTGTTCATTCGCATGAAATTATGATAACATATCTGCTTATTTCGTACGTTTAATGAAGAAACAATATATGTAGGTATACCGGAAAGTACAGGTTTTATACGTTACGTTTATATGTTTATTGCAAGTGAAATAAGTTCTTAGCATAGAAGAAAATGTACGACGAAAATTATAAATCCTCCGAAGTGTATATGGCAAGATATAATATGTATACTGCTCAAAACAAAATAAAAGCCACTTATACTTTCGGTGTACCATAAAGATTACGATAAAAATAACATAGTTATTTTTAAAATAACATAGTTATTTTTATGATTGGTGAAAGTAGTGGTAAAAATCGTCCTACAGTTAATTTAATTGTTAAATAATGACAAATTCAAACAGTATGACAAAATCTTACTTAGTCTACGAGCATGTCGCACTATTATTGCAAGACATTAATTCAATAATTTGAGTCAAAAATCATTTTTTTCTGAGAATAAAATTGCGAAAACAATCTCAAGAGACAGATTTATCTGAAAGCAAAGAATTTCCAGGAAATTATCAAATTCAATGTTTTTTTATTGTGTCAGCGATTGAATCACTACATCAGAGCACTACATCAAGCTATATTAGAGAGTTTTATAAATAACAAAAGGGACTCAACACTTAACAATTATTTATTCCACTAATAAATTGGTTTCGTCGAATGAAATTGCATTGAAATGTTAACATACAGGTGGCCTTTATTTTGTTTTGAGTATAAATCTCTATTCCAATAAAGCTACTAAGCTAGATTTCCAACCAATATTTCACAAAATCTGTTGAACACCTTTACCTAAAGTCTAAATGTTCACAGTGGACAGAATGATATTATAACCGAAAGCTTGAAGCAAACAGGTCAGGTACGTCATCGTCAAAGCAAAGCGGGGCAGTCGACCGATCATATCCTCACGATCGGATCGCTGCAGCCGCCAAGCGCACTCTTCAACGCAAACAAACAATTGTGATTGCCCAACAAACTGACATTTTAACTTTAATTACGAAAATTACGATTGAAATAGTAACTATACTGTTGAAATTGAAATTAAAGAGTACACTGTTGAATTAATAAAGTAACAACAGAGTATTTGAGAGTAATTTTATATAAAAAAAACCTTCAAGTGCAGGTCGAATTCGCACACAATTAAACTTTGTTTCGTAATAGAAACTGCAATATTTTCGTCCAAAAACATATTTCTATTCTATATGTACTACCTCCTTTAAATTTTCACTGTTTATTATTTGTACAGAATAACCAACACTTATAAATTAGACCGCATACATTAAAATCAATCGTATGCTATACTTGTTGTTATTTATAATGGAACTATAACCACCAAATATAGTATTGGTTTTATGCTAATTATTAATCTCCCTTAAGTTATATTTTGCCCCATGCATGGGTTGACACAAGTCACAAAAGCTTAAGATCTAATGATAACAACCAAAAATAATTAAAATGTCTTCAGGAGCACTACAGGATTTAAGTTTTTTGGCAATAAAATAAGACGCTAACGCCCGAAATATTATCTCGGTAAATTTATTTACGAACAACATTACCCGTTTTACTATCGATACGGTTTTAAGATTAATATCCTTACGTATTGGCAATAAAGCTATCATTTTAATGAAACGAAATATTAAACGAATAAAGTGAATCGAGCGCATGTGCACTGTCGGCAAAGTTGGCGAGCGGAATTTCGTAGCTTCAGATGTCTCGCTTCAGTCACGCCACTGGATCGTAGAGGGCAACACGTAGCTCTGCTACGGTGCTACGCGTTACGAACTTCAACCGCTACGTAAATCGTTCACACTATGACATTGATATTTAAAAAGTGATTTTTTACACCGGTGGGGTGCGATGTGAATTACAGAATAATGTTGTTGGGAAAACTTTTGTTCTATATACACTTTGGACTTGTCTTCCACATTGTAATTTGCTTTAAGGATACCGTTGGTACGTATTTTATTCCTTTTCTATTGTTTATACATATTAGGAAAATATAAGTAAAATTCCTCTTCATACATTAAAAAAATATTTTTTTAATATGTGTCCAGACATACATATATAGATTTTAAAGTGAATAGGCAATATTAAAGCAAGTAAGATCGACGAAGGTAACTATGTAGTATTTAAGTAAAATATTGTGATACATTATGTCGATAGTCCATTTTATGGTTGGTAATAAACAATGTCTTTAAATAAATGCTTTCGAACAAAACGCGAACAAAATATAGTTACAACATAAAATTATATGGCGGAATCCCACTCCACTGGGGCGTTAGTGCTATGACAAACTATCCCGGCGGGAAAAATGTTATTGAGGAAGTTTTAGTTTCGTAATACTCGGAAGAATACTTTTGATTTTATACCGTATAACGTCTATTGTTATAATACCGATTTATTTTAAATATCTTTCTGATTTTTTCTTTATTATCTTTTGTAGTTTCATTATTTTAGTTTAGGCAAGAAAGAACTTTAGGTGCATCACGAAACTATTTAAGGAGTTTCTTATTAACTAGCTATACCCGGCGCGCGTTGCTACGTATATAAAAAAAAAACATTATTAGAAGAGCATATATACCCAGAATTTGCAAAATCGAACAGCAAAATATCAATATTTTTGACCCGATATGTGGACGATCGATATAATTTGGCACCAAACCATTTATGAGACAATTCTGAACAAATTTTCTAAAGACATCGATGCTCCATTTCCTACCATTTCAACTCTGAAATGGTTATACACTCGTGTAAAGGACATACAGACAAACATTATCTATACTAATATATAAAGCTGAAGAGTTTGTTTGTTTGATTGTTTGAACGGGCTAATCTCAGGAACTACTGGA
>DWJN01000350.1:0-25475 GCA_018248895.1 Carystus phorcus
CAACACTGAGGTCTAGAGCATACTTCACCACGCTGCTATAATGCGGATTGGGGGAGGGGTTAGTGGCCAACCCAAATGTTGGATGTTTTTAAACCGCCCGAAGGCCTCCGACATGGCTTGATGACTACTATGTTCTTAGCAACCGGGACCGACAGCTTAACGTGCCCTCTGAAGCACGGAAATGCTCAAGAAATTTCTGCCACTAACGGTCACCCATCCAGGTACCGACCGCGCCCGCAGTTGCTTAACTTATAATTAATGAAAAAAATTACGCCCTTAAAAAGACATTGTTTACAACAAAATGAAACCTTGTTTTTGTTACTTACATGTTTTTCTCAAGTTCATTGTACAATTGTTGTGCGTGATTATTATTGTTATTTAGTCAATTATCCTGTTGCGGCTTTGCTCATCTAGGTCATTGTGTGAAGTTACGTCAAAGGCAATCTTTGTGTTAAAGGTGACGGTGAAACCGAGACTTTGAAACGAGATCGTACTGTGATAACGTGAATACACTTTTATATTTACTTCTCACCTTTATGTATAGTAATATTTATCTATACTAAGTTGAAGATTTTGTTTGCTTATACGAGCTAATCTCTGTAACTTCTAGTCATATTTGGAGAAATGTGTTAGTATATGATAGCCACGTGCTATGCTATAATATGCATTAAGCTAAAATCTTTGGTTAGTCTTAAATATTGATATTCGTAAAGTAAGTCCGAAGGAAATTCTATCGAACTGCTTAATTTGATAACTCTTCATGCAACGACTTTAAGACTTTACAAAGTAAAAATATGAATTAAAGCGAATGTACAATATATTATGGGACAATTTGCTTGATTAACAAATAAAACACGATGTCACAAGATTGTCGAATGTTTCGGTTTGACCCTCACTTTAGGTACAGTTGTAATAATTTGCATTTGTATTAATTAAGAAGAGTCTTAACTCGTTCCTACAGAGAAGGAATATGAGAGAATTTATAAATAAACGCAATAAGGCACGTTGAAGATTAGTCATTGAAATTAATAAGAATGAACAGGCAGCTAATGTTCTAATAGCGTTATGACATTATAATAAGCTTCTATCGTAGGATTTCCTAAGAAGTATAGATAGCGAGCTTTCTATACGTAAAAGATTCGGTTGCTTGTCATTTATAAAATATCATCAACACTGGTGTTCCCCAGGGCTCCCTATTATCGCCGATGCTGTTCTTTCTATGTATCAATGACAAAAAGCATTTATCGTTATGAGTTTTATAAAGGTCGTGCAAATACCTGTTAATCCTAAGTTGAGGAAAGAAGAATGAAACTTGCGTCTGTGATAAAGGACTCTCGCAGGAAGGTTATGATAATTTAAATGAATTTGTAGTTGAAATCAACAGTAGCAGTGCTTAATTGCTGCTACTATTGCTAGGCAGGAGCGCTACAAAACTAACTAAATAGATGCCATACAAAATCATACTGTCTAATTTATCAACAACTCACAATTTCCTGACAGATTAGATGATCAAAATCAGACATAGAATGACATAGAATTGACCTTTCCTTTAAAGTTTTCCGAAGCAATCTGACGTAGTATTATTCAAGAAAACGTTTTTAAAATCATCCATCAAATAAAATGTGATTAAACATATGTATACATTTAATAGCGATGACTATTTGTATTGTTTTCAGATACTACTAATATCCACTACACAGTGCACAGTTACGAAAATGTCCTCTGATTTTTGGTTAGTATTTGATCCAAGATCCAAAAGGGATATAAGACGAGATATAAATATCCCAACGTAATATTCGATAGAGTGAGGGCTTTGAAATCGTCCCTTCCGGACAGGTTTCGTTCATCCTGTAATAACATTGATAGCCGTCGGATCCGAACGATCCCCAAAGACAACTGACACATATGGAGTATCCGGCCTTGTAAATATTTAAAAACTAAGGCCGGATGATAAATTTATCTGTTTGCTTTACTCGTATCTTTTGACAAATATTAAAACAGAATATAATGTCGAAAATATAAATAATTCAAATCTTTTTCCTACGCTTAAGCAATATGTCAGAAAACTTCTACGGAATTCCGTATTTAAAGCACTTTTGGCGAAACCTGTTCAGTCTTTATTGTACCTCGATTCAGACAATGAATAGTTTCCACATAATAAATCGTCTGATTAATATGGTCAAATTGACCAAATTGAAAAGTAAATTGTCGAAATGTTAAGCTTATCGTGAGCTGAGTTATTTAAACCTTACCACGCTGCTATTCAGGGTGATTTATTGCAGTGTTGGTGATGTCAACTAGTTCTTTGAGTGTCGTACCTGTAAAAAAGAAATAACTCATTAGTTTTTCGAACTCGATAATATATTTATTTGATATCAAACATTAAATTTATTAGGTCATAATTTTGTTTCTTTAAACTTGCAATCACTACTTTCCTTACATAATTTTAATCGTAACTTTGTAATACTGTTAATAATCAGCGTTTTATTTCCTAATTTTGATAAAATAAATAACGTATATAGAAAATGTAATAATCTATGACATGATGACTGATTTAACCGCATATAAGAAAACCAGAACGTTATTAACGCCTCGTTTAAAGATGGAGTGTCCGGGCAGATGGACTTTTGCTGTTATTATACTATACTTGTCATTCCAAGTAAGTATATAATTTATTGTCCGAAGTCTTATATATTGAAATGAATAGGAGAAAAGACGTAGTGTGGTAAGAAGTCGAGTTTCATAGTTGCAAACGCTAAACCTAAGACTGGTGTCCACGTTTAAAAGATATGAGATATATGGATATAAGACTCAGTTTTGGTTCGTGTTTAAAGATGGTTTTCTCCGATATACAATGAAATTAATATTAACAGTTATTTTTAATGTTCAAACTTTTTACTTCCTGTACATTTTTATACATTTACATTTTGTTTCTACAGGACAAAGCATTATGTCAAAGAAAAAGCAGAATGAACAGGGAAAATCGAGAGTGCCCAAAGTTTTCTGGACCTCCCTCATCTACCGACCTTTACAATTCGATATTGACAACTGCCGCCTACAACGGAATCCTTCCTGATCTCATCCCGAAGCTACACGGTCAACCGATTGTTGAAAGTCTTTCAAAATGTCCATATCCCCAGGAGGTATTGACCAAACCTTTATCCGTTGTGCCTATGACGTCTGGTATTAACGCACAAGAATCTATTATTTTTTCGAATCAACCTTTGAGACAGCCTACTACTAACCAAAACATGTTATTTGCAACACCTTTATCATCAGGTTGCCCTTCAATGCCAGTTACACCGCCAACCATTTCTCCTCCGCCTCTACCTTCATCCAATTGCATGACACAAATGACTCAAGCTTTGCCACTAGAAAATTATTCTGTATGCGCTCCAAATGTAGGTGTAGTTCAACCAAAGCCTATAGTGTTACAACCGCAGAACCAATGTAATGAACTGAACGCATACTTTTACAACCAAATTGCGGAACCGATATCATTATCGGATATTGGCTCAAATTTGTATAATTTGCCAACTTTACCACCAATTCAAACATTGCCTTCTATTGACGCATGCTCGGGTACTTTGGAAATAACTTCGAATTTGGGGTTGCCATGTCTCAGTGATTTTCAACAAACACCGGTGCAAATTAACGTACCCACAACAAGTTTACAAGCACCAAAAATAACAGTAGTATCTCCTAATCCGCCAGTTCCTCTACCACTGCCATACTGTCCGGACTATCCACCGAATTTGCCACCTTACCAATATTCTCCACAACCCCCAATTGTACTAGGAAGTTCAAAATCGAGTTGGAACAAATGGTTACCAATATTATTAGTGGCATTGTTGAGCGATCGAGGATGTAGTAATGAAGGTGGATGTGGCAAGTGTAGTTGTTCCTGTAACGGTGGAGGAAATAATATTCTTATACCTTACCCTATACCGATACCAATAAACAATCCGGTTATAAACACAGGCTCTCGCAGCCGCGAGAATAAAGACGACGTAGACGATGACGAGGATCGAAAAAGAAAATGATTAGATACCCACATAGTTATATAATTGTAATTTATTATTATACATTAATTAAATCTTACGAGTATTTATATTTGTTCTTACTTATACTCCATCAAAGATAATAATAAGCAATTTGAGTATTATTGAACGCATGCTTATCAATAAAATTGAAATCGCAACTTTATTTTTGCATTGCCTGTAACAAAAGAACAAGCTAAATGGAATAAGGTAGCTAAAGTTTTTCTGAATATGTTTTGGAAACCGAATAAAATAATGGAAGTTTCTATGGTTCATTTCACCTATTAAATTCCAGAATAGGTTAAATCATTACGAAATAGCAAATTCCAAACGAGTATTCGTAAGCACAATCATCATAAGTCGCGCCGAGTGAGAGATTTATGCGATTGTCGTCGAACGAGTTTAGTGTCGATAAAATAAAACGTATTGTGATAAAATTGTACAAATCAGTGGCAAATAATTTAATTTTATTGTTTTTTTTATTATCGCACACTTTTATGGCATTATTATTAACTGTAAGTCACTTTGTTATTCAATCATAAGGTTAAAAAAATATTTTATGCAATATTCTGTCGTGTAAGGATTAAATTTTGTAAAACAATAAAATTGTTACAGATGTTGATAATATTTTATTGACAAATCATTCCATTCTGTTAATTATATAGTGTTTCCTATTGTTCAAATGGTAACCTGGGATTGACGAATTTAACATTGCCAAACTGTAATACATTCTAAACAATGCATTTGTACAAATAATAATACAAATTGATGACATAAATTTACGTAATAAAATTAAAATAAGCTTTCTTACATTAGTTATAATATACTGTATAAAAGACGGAAAAATACATTCCATTTTGTACGAAAAAGGAGCAAACATTTGATAATCGATCGCTATCGTGGCCGTATACTGAGTAATGTAGTACATAGTTGCTAAACTATGTTACGTACAGATAAACTTTGTTATTATACAGATTTTTTAATAAAAAAAGAAAAGCGTCTTCAAGAAGGATAAAAATTTGATGAGGGAAACTGTTTAGGAAGTAGGTGCCTTTCTTCTAGATTAATTAAAAAAACTAGCATTGACTTCTTAGATAGTTTCCCTCATCAAATCATTTTATTAATTTGTTAGAAGGTTTTTGTTTCTTCCTTTTTGTGAGTCTTTCCATTATTCAAGCGTGATGTTATGTTCTAAAATAGTACAATAAATACATACACAAGCGATTATCAATCTTAAGACATCTGCTGTAATATTTTGGAGAGTTCCGTTGTCTATTTCCGAAATTAATGATTAGATCTTCACCAAACTAAAATGGAACGGGATCAATTAATAATATAGCATAGCAACTAAAATTAATACTATATCTACCTACCTACATACATAGCTACCTATATCATTTCATTTTTACGAATGGTTCCAGATCGCAATTACGAATTTGCCGTTGTCTTTTTATAGACCAAATCACGACAAAATGTATGTACAAAAGATAACCATGTTTACAAACATAAATCGATAATAGCTTTGTAAAAATAGCATCCACGCGAACTGTTATACCAACAGATAACTGTGTAAACAAGTTGGGAGGTATATTTACATGCCGGTTTCGATAAGTGTCGTACACACGTGAGATTACTCGTTTAACGATGACGTAATGCAGATAAGATGTTAGATCATTGTCAATGGTGTAATCGTTAGGAAATATAATGCACTTGGCACAATAATTACAACGTATTTATCTGAGGTATCCTCGAGTGCTAGCTTTATGTTAACTGATTTATTAAAAATGTCAATACGTATTTGCGTTCTAACTATTGCGCTAGTGACTTCATTACAGGTAAAACTAATTTTACATTGAAATAGCAACGTAGCGACATTATTATTAATGTTTCTGTCGTATATTTACGTTTATATTTATTTTCAATGTCATAGTTACTCTATATCTTATAGCGGTAGGTTTAAACAGGTAATTAAAGTACTCTGTTGCAATGGTAAAGATAATCTATGACTATTAATAAAACTTTGACGATGTGTAATCGGTACATTGGGTTTTTGTTGGTTGATATGAAAAAATAAAATAAAGGCTAAATCATAGTTTTTGAAATTATTGTGTATCTGTTGGTTTGGATGTTACCTGGAAACCAATGATTATCAAACAAAGTTACTATTTTATGTCACTTATGCGAAAGAACGGTATGTTTAATTTTTCAAACTGATTTCGCAGGATAAAATGATATACATTTAATGTGAAGACTTTATAAAAAGATATTTACTAGTTTTCGCAGTAAAATGTCTAATACTACACTTCTTCTCGTAAATCAATAAAAAACGAAATTGGTTACAATTTTGAACTGATGCCCAAAGACTGTATGTAATCAGAGCTCTAAATTAAAACACGATTAGGACCTTTTCAAACTAAACATTACATTGTGTAAATAATTTCCAGATACAAGTCTTAGCACAAGCGCTTCCTTACGGCGTTCCAGTTTCGTATACCAACGAGGACGATGACCTTGGTTTGCTGCTCGCGATATTGCTGCTTGCCAGCAGAAACAGGGGCGGCTGCGGGTGCTGCAACTGCTGCAGTGCTCAGAACATACCCATTCCATATCCAATACCTTTCCCAATCAACAACCCGATAATTAATTCAGCATCCCAGAACCTAGACGATGATGAGGATACGCCAAAAGGAAAAATAAATAAGGGAGGTGGGAAAATTTATATCGATGTGAATGATCAAGATTATGAACGGGTAAAAACATAGTTTACTGTTGACGATAGGGCAATTGTCACCATACTGGACCGCCGTTTGAAGGGTCCTGGGTTTAATTCTCAGTAAGGTAGATATTTTAATGATGAGTTTAAATTTCTCTTGGGTGTGTGTTTCCTTGTCTCTGTGTTTTTTTCATGGCACCCATGATATCTTCTAGTGTAGGACTATGATTGTGTAACGTTATTTATTTATTTAAAGTCCTTGTGTGTAACATTTATTTATTGTTGTGATAGTTTCCGTGAAATGCCACGGAAATATTGACATTGAATTTTTTAAAACTGTGGTCATTGTTTATTGAGATTAGATGAGTACATTTCAGGTAAATCAGGCGATTATTTCTGATTCATTTTAGGTTTTTTAATCCTATTTTAGTGGGTGGGATACCTTGTAAGGAATCACAATAATTGACTATTTATGTATAAACCTGGAAGGAACTGTATGCCAGGCGATATATTTTATAGGCGTTATGTTTGAGTGTTTGTAATATTAATTATGGAATGTAAATATCATTTAAATTATAAATAAATATTAAAGTGAACAATTTTTAGTTTTTTTTTATCCCATTGTGCGGGTTATGGACCCCTTTTAGTTCGCCATGATCAATCCGGGGGTAAGAACGGATTGTTAAAATGAGAAAGCCTTAATATGGAAAAGGTACACATTTATCGTGCCGACAAAATCTATACTTCTTTACTAATAATATAAAGCTGAAGAGTATGTTTGTTTCATTGCTTGAACGCGCTAATTTCAAGAACTACTGGTTCGAATTGAAAAATCTTTTTGTGTTGCATAGTACAGTTACCGAAGAAGGCTATAGGCTATAACATAACGCTACGACCAATATGAGCTGAGCATTGATGAGAAATGTCACAGAAAGCGGACAATTACAAGGTGATACGAAGTTCGCCGGGTCTACTAGTGATACAATAAAATCTAAGAAAACGGCATCACAAAGCCTTTTCTCCTCGCAATGTGAATGAAATTTGTTCTTTATTTGGCGATTAATAGTTTGCCATTCAAAATACTGCATGAGATGTAAACCATTCTGTGAATCTATTTGCGAAATCTTAAGCTTTATATTGTTAACCTTCACTTAATGTCAAGTGTTCCCTCTGCCAGCTAAATGTATAACGAAGTAAAAGTAGGCTTACGGAGACGTGTGATAATCTACTAACTATAACCCACCCTATAGTCCGATACATTTGATGCATTTTTCTCATAAAATTAAATAGATGTTAATTTTGTTTATGGAAATAAATTAAAGTCATTTAATGGAATCATATTTATAAATGTATGATGCTACTACTTACTGTACCCCGACTGAATTATTTTGTGCATAACTGAAATCTCAAAATAACACCAATATTTTAAGTTTGAATACAATTGTGAATTTATATTGAAATATGACCTTTCATGAGCTGTAAAACTTGGAAATGTTTTTGTTATAATATAAAACTATCTACAAAAAGAAATATAAATAAAGAGATTGGCCTACGCGTCTTGTCAGGACCTATTTGGGGCAGACGGCTTAATGAGGTCAGCAAAACATAGGCCACTTAAATAGTACGAACTCGAGGTCTGTACTGACTACAGTGTATACATACATATATCTGCAAATATATGTTGTCGTTGAAAGCATGACGACGTCGGCCAAACTTGATAAGTATTTTAAAATAAATGTTATATTTGTTTGGATATAACATTCGGATATTTGAATATAACATGATACCAATTTTTTACTGATAACCTGTTGGTGACATTGATGTTGATAATGTTCATAGGCGGCGGTGGTCACATACAATCAGGTGACTGCTGTTGTCTGCTTACTTGAAACAAATGAACGTCAGCTACTGGTTCTAAGAAATCATGATGCATATAATGGGGTAAAATTCGTCGGATAAAATAACATTTATTGAGAAAGAGGGTCGAACTTAGAGCACTATATAATTATTGTAACACTGGTAACATCTATGCTTATAAATAAAGTAATTTGTATTTGATACTGTAGCCTGGTTAATAAGCTTCTCTGAGGTTTCCCGAGTTCGATTTCCGGAGCGAACGTTTATGTAGCAGATGTGACCATTGTTTTTACTCGGTGAGTTTTTACGATATTGTCTTTGCAGCTGGGACCTAGTGGCTGAAGTATGTGTTTTTTGCTTATTTCACACAGGACGTTTATTACGATCTATATCATATTCATTTATCCCTTTATTAATAACAAGGCCGCTGGGAAATAGACATCCTCAGCGGATTCCGCTCTAGTTAGTTATATAGATTTTTGTAAAATACATGTTTCTATCTTCGTATCTTTTCCTCTTTTATTTTATGACAACTTCCCAAAGGATGAAGCAAAATATGTGACCTTCATAGTACATAAAATAAATTATTTCAATTTGAGTTCAATTCAGCAAAATCAAAACCTGCATATCAATAGACAGTTCGAAGAATTTGAAATATAAGCAAAAATATAAAAGAAATTCTATTTATCTACAATAGTTTTCTGAAGTCACTGTTTTAATAAAAACTGTTATAATGCGAAAACATTTTTTATCTTACACCCGTATACCTAAGTTGCTACGTAATAGAAATGTATAATTTGTAGAGAATTCTTGAAGAATAGTTTTAACAAAAATACATTTAATCACCTGACAATGGTATATGAACAGTCATTTATTGATTCATTTACATAATTCAACAATTGAATCGACAACTTTATTGATTACGAGGAATAAACGTACGTGATCTAATGAATACACTGATGAAATAAGAGATAAAGTATCTACTTTCGTCAGATATAGATAAGAGAAAGATTGCATAAGATCAATGAGTGTAATATATTAATTGTATCCAAGATTTACGATATACACATTTTATAAATTAACGCGATGAAGTCTACCGTGCTCCTTGCAACATTTGCATTAATTTTATTGAGAAAGGTAAATTTGATTACATTAACTATTTCTAAATTATGATATTAATTTATTACATTTACATCGCCAGTAAAAGTTTATATTTATATTTGTTTTAGATTATCAATGGACAACGCAATGCAGTGGCATATAATGAAAATTGCGAAACTAACAACCCGAAACTGCAGCAACAACCTATTCTCACATACGCAATAGCGAATGGCGTACACGATGTCTTGAACCAGAATGGTAATACAGCAGCTATACCTAACAACATCAATCAACAGAACATACGTGTGCAAACAAATACACCCACGACATCATTGAGCACACATCAGATACAACTGCCTCCGGACTTACAACAGCAACCTTTGCAGGTACATCAATACTTACAGTTACAAAAACCCGCAAATCCACAACAAACTGAGCCATTGCAACAGCCTTTACAATTACAACCACAAATGCAACTAATTACCCAGCCGCAGTATCCATTAGAAATACAACTAGATGCACAACCTTTGATATCCTTGCAATCACAAGATATTCCACAAATGCAACAACCAATCCTCAACCAGAAACAATTACAGTCAGATCAGTCATTACAAATATTCCAACCTTCATCGTTGCAACAACACTTACAACCCTTAGAAGCGTTACAAGGACTACAACCTGTACAATTACAGCCAAATTTTGGATTCCAAGAATATTATCCCCAAAATCAATTTACGCTTCCTGAAAGAAGAAACTTTGCTGATACACCATTTGTGCAAAAAATAAATAACAATCAACCGAATTCACAAATACAAATCAAATGGCAATCGTCAAATCCATTAGACGAGGATAATGTTGAAAACCCTTATAACACCCAAAACCAAAATTATAATATAGAACCTGTAAGAACGTCCATAAATAGTCCCGTAGAAGTTAAAGGTAATGCACAGAAATTTCATAATAAACCACAGGATAATCCGACTCTAACATATTATGTTTTATCCCAACCGCCTGCTTCCCCATCTGCTTCTGGTGCAGTAGCCCCAGTCACTTCTAATTGTCACTCAACCGCAACTAAACTGAATAAAATTTCTAGTCCACCAAATCAAAGTACACAGTTACATTACTATAATAAAGCTAAAGACTTGAAGCAAAATACATACGTCAATCAAAATTCAGGTATACGATACCCTGAACAATCCCAGCTTCCGGTTGTCTTACAAAACCAACCAGCGTTATTGCCAAGTCAATCCTCAATTCTATCTCCGGTTCCAATACCTCAAGTACCTACGATATCCTCACAGTATATAGTTTCATCTGGCTACCCAGTCGGTACTATTGTGGCTCCGGGGTATAAACATAATAAATCTACATCCTCAAATCTGAAATCAATTTTGCCACTCATATTTCAATTGTTAAAAGAAAAAATTACGTCATGCGAACTTAATAATAATTGTCCGTGTGAATGTAAAAATGAGAGAAGCGACAATGAACTCGAAGTGGCCAGTGGATATACGAGTAAGAAAATATACGGAAATTTCGATAGAGACACTTTACTGGATAGTGTATCTGTGGAAGAACAAGATCCTGATTGTATAAGGGAGACGGAAGATTGCGACGGGCTTCAAAATACTGAGGACTCTAGTGAGCTAGAAACAAGTGATGAGGAAGAAGGTTCTGATGAGGAACAAGTCGATGAGGAAGAAGACGAATAAGTATTTTACTGTAGCATATATTATCATTTGCATTATTATTTATTTAATAACTTATTGTTAGAACTGTACTAAATGTCGAAATTGTGTAAATAAAGTTACTAATTCTAATTTAAAGGCTGTTTTATTCTTGTACTGTGACTATAAAACTGAAAGCCGATTTACGATCCGAATATCCAAGCGGAATATTGCTAGTATTCGAACAAAATGGTGTTGGCCAGTAGTAATGTATTGAGCCGCTGACGGTATATTTTCCTGAATAAACTAAAACGTTTTATGCAAATCGATGCTTTTTCAAATATTTGAAATACTATTTCTATTTGATACAGAAATGATTGCGAATGCGTTTATCCGACATATGTTTCTGGACGCGTCACTACCCATGAGTCATGAAAATGTATTTTTACTTTGTTTTACATATATCTGACACCTGTGCGACAGTAAATAACGTAGTTTTATAAACAAAGATGTTAGCACAAAGAACAATCATTACTATAGATGCAGTTTTAATATAAAAGAACGTTATGTAACAATGTTATAATGTTTATTCTCTTGGAATGGCATCGATTATATGGATATTTTCCTTCGTTGCATTGGCAGTTTTGAATGTAAGTTTGATTATGAAATTTTAACTATAATAGAAACGCTTTGCATAACTTCAACGGTTATTTACGGAAATTTGTCTTATAAATTAGGTAATACTTTATTATAATTTCCATGAATAAATTTAGACTCACAAGTTTTAAAATGAATTTTATTATATGAATAATTTTTACTTTAATGAAATACTTTAGTTAAAGATTCCATAGTTTAATAAATTTTTCGTAATACATTCATTCATGAAACTTTTACGTCATAACCAGAAATATCAAATGTCACAACTAAGAAAAATATTCTCATCCTTACTTGGTTTATTAATAACTATTAATATAAATTATTTTATTTTATTTTTTAGAACTGAGTTGTTACACAATTACCGAGTTTAATTCATTAGACTATAGCTGCCTTATTACAAAATAAGGTCTATTATAGGCTTATCTTTATTACTATACTTTAAGCCAAGGTTTATTTAGTTTAGTTTTTTGTTTAGTCCATGTTCTAATAGAATTTTAAACCGGTACTGTAGCTAGTCCACGTTTTGTAATAAGGCCGTAGGTGTTTCATATTATAAAATCAATTAGACACTACTGTAGTTCGTCTTTATTAGAAAACATACTTAAGCATACATTAATAGATTTACGGCCGGTTCCTGAAAGGCTGGTCAACGAAAAAATTAAGAAATTCACAGTCAAATCTATTGTCAAACGTCAATTGGGTTGCAGAAAGCATGATTATTTAGAAATTATTCGCTAATCAACGTTTCAGAAACTCGAATTGACTTCATAGAACTTTCACGTTAATATGCGTGTTGTATGAAAAAATTTTGACAAGCCTTTCAGAAATTGGCGGTAAATATATTTGGCATGTAGAGTCAGCGATCAGTTACAGTTTTATATCTATACTTCCATACTAATAATATAAAGCTGAAGAGTTTGAAAGTTTCAACGCACTAATCTCAAGAACTACTGGTTCGAATTGAAAAAATCTTTTTGTGTTGCACAGTACAGTCACCGAGGAAGGCTATAGACTATATAACATAACGCTACGACCAATAGGAGCTGGGCATTGATGAGAAATGTTATTAAAACTACCCCCGGCTCTACTAGTGTAATAGATTAGTTTCCAGCACATCTTCATGTAATTAAACTTCCGATGTAAAAACACACAATTTAATATACACACAGATATAGATATACGGGTTTAGTGAGACTATGTAATAGGTTGCCAACTAAGTTATTACCGATTTTGTCGATAGACTCACCCTACACCTAACCTATATTTTTAATAGCAAAGACCAGGCATTTTACGAACGGGGAATTTTAACACTGCTAGAACT
Organism: Carystus phorcus; assembly: GCA_018248895.1. Taxonomy (NCBI): domain Eukaryota; kingdom Metazoa; phylum Arthropoda; class Insecta; order Lepidoptera; family Hesperiidae; genus Carystus; species Carystus phorcus. The sequence goes on from DWJN01000350.1 coordinate 13,360, forward strand.
ATGGGAAAAGGTCATCCATAAGAACGGGCAATGTCTAATTGAATATATGTAGTAGTTATATTTTTTAACAAAAATTCTGAATTCCTTATTTGAAATCGGCAATGATTTAGTTGCCAACCTAATATATCACACCCTTAGTAAGATAAGGGCACAACTAAAAAAATTGGATATTTGAGTGTTTGGTATAAATGGGTTATATTGTAAAAATATTGTAATATTGTAAAAAGTTAGTTATGCCCTTTGTAATTATTAATAATTATATTGTAAAAATATAACCCATTTATGCCAAAAACTCAAATATCCATTTTTTTTTGTTGTGCCCTTATATTACTAAGGGTGCGTTTTGTATATATAAGGTGTTTCAAAATTAACTAACTATTGTAACGTTTCTAATGATGTATATGTTACGGCTAATAGCCGATGTGCGGCTAATATCCGGCTACGTGCGGTTAAACTTAGATGTATCCCACTCATCTTTAACTGTGCCACATGGTGGTGTACAAATATATTATAGTACCTTCTACAATGATTTAATGCATGCTGTAAGACTTCACTTAGGTTGGTGTCATTTATATAATTAATCTTATAATAACATTTGTTAAGGAGAAATTTAGTAACATTCTTCCTGAATATGTCAGTGATAACGCGATGTGACTAGTATATTGATGTAACTCTAACAAAATGCATGTGTGTCCAGTGCAAGGTCTGCTGGCGCAGCAGCAGCAGATGGCCATGGCGACGATATCGGCCATGCTGCGGAAGGACATGCCCAACATGAGCGACCAGCAGCTGAGGGAAACCGTGCCGCTCATTCTGGCCTCCAATCCAGGCGTAAGTCTATCCAAACTGACATTTATTTTATATTGCCACTAGTAGTCCCCGCAAACTTCACAATATCTTCGAATATTTGTCCCCGCGTAATATTTGTTATCAATGCTCGGCTCCTATGGGTTGAAACGTTATGTTATGTAGCCTTTAACCTGCTGTGGTAAATGGACTATTATTCAACACAAAAATATTTTTTTAATTGGAACCAGTAGTTCTTCTCAGGAAATTCTTCAGCTTTATAATATCAGTATTGTATGTTTGTAAACACACTCATGAACGTCAAATATTGCATCTACCAGCATTTAGGAAAGGTTCCTTATAAAGAGAAGGAATGGCTAAAACCTCAGCATATGAAATGATACCTACATTGATTACAAATTAATTTGAATTACTAACTTGAACAGGTGTGGCTTGACTTACAACTAAAATAATAATGAACTGGCTGTTTCTATAATAATCTAGCTGCTATATTAACTTTACTCTATTTTTGGGAAAGCATTCAAATGAAGTGTAACTATCTAGAAAGGCCTAAAGTGTCTGATATTTTTTTGATACAATAAATACATTAATATATTATTTTAAAAGTCTGTTTTCAATTTCGCTTCGCATGATATGAGATGTTCTATTACACTGTTGCATTATTATTATACAAATTTATTCATAACTTTAAACATAAAAATATGATATATTGAAATTCTTCTGGCAACTGCCATGTCGCCATAAGTTACTTAAACGTGAAAATCCCATCTATATAGGTTTATGGGTCACACAATAACAGTAGCAAGTGACATATTTTCTATACAAAAAATATATGTATATAGTACTGTTCAAAACTTCAGAGAGATACTGCTAATAAATCTGTTCTAAACTGAATGTTTCCACTGACAAATAATGTTCAATATGCAACATGTCTGTTGAATATAATATAGTATATATATAAGTATAAAACATAACTTATATATTGCTTGACAATAACTTAGACAAAACTGTAATCAAAACATTTATCTGTTCAGATGTTCGGTGGATATGATTATGGCGTAAGTCTTTGCATAGATATTTGTGTTGTCCATGTTATTTTAACCTTTTCGTTGACGCCACGTCCACACTATTGTATACTCAAGCATGTCGCCTTTTTCAACAGCATAATTATGTTGATATTATTTTTATGTAACATTTCGTTTCTATATGTTATGTTGTAAAATGTGTTAGAACAGAAATGTATTGAGGTTGTTATATTAGATAGGTTGCACATAACAATATGTCTGTTTACAGTTGATGCAGAAAATGAGTGAAATATACAAGTACGCGCAGCCTGGGATGATGAATCCGGGAATGATGAATCCTATGAATGCTGGTGAGTGTTGAGTTTTGAAATTTTATTTAGATTTTTAAGCTGTACCGGGCGTGCGTTGCTACGTATATTAAAAAAATCTAATTAAAAAGAAAAATCGTTTGATTCTGTTGTTATTGTAAAGAGTAGTCGTGAAGTTATGTCGGAGGTCTTCGTGCCGCTTAACAACTTCGGACACTTGGCCACTAACCCCTAAACCAATCCGCACTGGAGCAGCGTGGTGGAGTATGCTCCAGATCTCCTCAGTCCTCAGTCTCCTCACCTCATAAGATGGGTCGTGGTGAGCGTCGCGTGAGCGTTTGTTATGACGTCATGAGTGACGTATTTGTCTCGAGCACAACGACCGCGGTCATGTGGAACGCTGACATGAGCGATCTGATCGTTGTGAACGCTTACCGGAACGCGGCCATAGTAGAAATATGTTCGGTGTCGAGTGTTGACTGTGTGGTCGGCGGTATGTGCAGGCAGCGGCATGAGCGGCGCGAGCGGGATGGGCGGCAGCGCGCTGCACTACGAGCCGCCGTGGCAGCGCCAGATGCGGATGCAGCAGCAGCTCATGCAGCCGCAGAACGTTAGTACCTTACTACCTCCCACATACACACCATTGAGATTAACGACATTCAAAAATAACTGTTAGTACCTTACTATCTCCTCCGTCATCTCCCATATACACAATACAGGGATTAAAGTCATTCAAAAATAACTAAGACGTAGGACTTAACTTTATCTTATTTTATTCTGGACATAAATTTACAAATTATAACTCAGTGAAACACCAATCGTCTCTTGAGAACAAGTTTATGAAAGTGACGGAGATAAGTAATGTTTTCTGTTATATATAATGTGATGTTTTGTTTGAATTCAACTATAAGCAAGAAAATTCTGGATTTATGCATACTCTTTCATAGCTTAAAATATGGAAAGTTTTGGACAATCTATTGAAAATACATTGCACTTAAACAAAAAAGTGAATAATTTATAAATACTTTTTTTTTATAAATTACTAGCTACCTGTCCCGGCTTCGCACGGGTGCAATGCTGATACTAAATACACTACAGAAAAACTGTGAACGTATTACACATATAAACCCTCCCTCTTCAATCACTCTATCTATTAAAACGCATCGAAATCCGTTACGTAGTTTTCAAGATTTAAGCATACATAGGGATATAGGGACAGAGAAAGCGACTTTGTTTTATGCTATGTAGTGATACGATAATGAAGACGAATAATTATAAACAACTTATTTTTTATAAACTCTACATAATGAATTTAAAAGTATTTTTCTTTTGTTTATTTCAATTTACTACTTTATTTACCTTACGTAATACTGTCTGCTTTGTCTGCTAAACCGTAGGTTTTTTTAATTTTTATTTTAATTCTGTATAATTCAAGGGAGTTTTGTCACGCAGTCACTTTGCTACCCCTGTTTGGCCTATTAATATAAATATAATAATAATATAAATAATATAATTGCCTGAAGCCCATTTGACTAGCTAGTACCTTTTTGCTTGAATCAAACGCCAAATGATTTAATTCGACTGGAGGTTACATAGTACTGACTTTCCCATTCTTGCTAGACCGAAAACGCATTAGTGATTCCTTTGTTGTTACTAATGTCATGGTCATATTTCAGTTCAAAAAAAGCTTATAATTTATAATAAACATATACACTTATGCAGTTTCACGATTCACACATCTTTTTGGTGCCTGTATTTTTTTTTAATACAATATATTGTCTGTTTCAGGTAAGTGCGGAGACATTTATCATCTGTATCTGGGCGAGTGAGCAAGTACGTAATGCCTGGTGTCATTAGTACGATTCGTCAATAAGATTTATAAAGGAAACATTAATACTTATGAGCGTGGTAAGCTACATACTGTACCTTCTTATTTGATACAATTTTGAATCAACGGAACACATTACGCTTATATGGTATATGCTTTAATAATTAAATAACTAAAAAGTAATTATGATAAATGCTTGGAAAAAGAAAAAAAACTTCAAGTAAATATGCTGTATTAAATATTCCGATTCCGAAATCAAACGCATTAAGTAAATGCGTACTATTAGGGATAACTCAAAAACTATTCGTCAGATGTCGCTCTAATAAATGGGACATGACAAGTACCCGCTTTCCAATAGAATTATCCAAATTGGTACGTCGAGTAGAACTTTATGAAGTAGAAAAATTTTGTCCATTAAAAAACCTCCTTTTTTGTAGTTAGTTTAAAACACAAGGATACCTAGAAGAACTTTTACAACTTTAATTATAACACCTACGTCTATAATTATATGACTCAAAATGCCATAATGTAGCTTATATATAAAAGATAGATATACCTATAGCAAGGCGGACTCCTTCTAGATCTATTAAAACCAATATATTTGTAGTCCATGCTACGTATAATTAGCCGATACCTTAGCGCACTCGGGTAAAACAATTCGATAGCTCTTTTTCGTACGTTTTACTTTACAATTTGTTGGAAAGTCTGTAATACAAACACATACAAAGTGCTCCCAGATTGTTGCAAAGTAAACTAGCGCTTATTAACAATGGATTTCCGTAAATTAAGATGATATTTTTGAGTGTATGACGATAGTCTCGGTCGATCTACCACCGTAGAAGTCGCCCGTTCCTATTCAAAAACTAGATAAAGCGTCCCATTCCCACCCGGTTTGCTAATGACGCGATACGGACGCGATTTATGTCCGTCAGTGGCGGCTTTACATACATTTCAATATCGCCGCTCCGGAGAAAGGATTCTTCTAATTTGTGTTTTAACTGAGATTGTGTCAAAAGTTCTTATAAATTTTAATCTCTTTATCAGTATTTTGACTTCTAGTTATATAATTAGATCATTATTAATAATCATAACGTTTAATTTATAATAGAACTGATTCTATTATTACACAAAGTTAGCACAGTATAAGCCGCTAAAAAAATGAATTTAAAAACATTTATTAAATTAGTTATTTATTCGCGTATTTTTTTATTCTTTTTTTTAATAAACATCGAAGAGAAGAAACGGCGAAAGAAACTCCAGAACATGTTCTAAACCAACATATTATATAAATATCGGTAGCAGCGCCCGCGGGATACATGTAGCTAGTTATTTACTATTTGTACATTCATTTTGAATCGTTCAAGAAAACCCTTTTCCGTTGAGTTATTAGCTTGAATTTTAGTACAATTTAAATCGAAATACATGTTTTAACATTTCTTTACTAATTCTAAGAATTATTTGATTGCTAGGATGATTATAATATAGTGGAGTAGTCTGCAAATAAAATAATTATAAGTGCCTATGTGACAATTGCAATAGATGCTATTCATATAAAAAAATATATTCAGACAAGATGTTTACGAAATATTTTACTGGGATACTGCGATAAATTTTTGTTAAATTACTTTTACATATTTAGTTTAGGTAAGTAAGATTTTAATTATATTTATGTTAAAAGTGTAACAAGCTCGACGCATAAACATACGTTTACAAAATTCGATTTTATTCTGACATGTAATTTTTTGAATGACGCTGACATTAAGATTACTTCGTAAAATATAAAATACCAAATGTACGGAAAAAGAGATTATAAGTTCATACTTATTGAAATCTTTAGCTCGTGACGGTATTGGCATACAATTCTTCTTTGCCTTTTTCGTACATTCATTTTTCATGTCTGTTATTAAGTTATTAGCGATGTAATTTTTTTCTCGTATAAATACTCGCGCAAATATAATTTCCATACACTAGGGGCAAGGCCCGGGGGCACTGCAAGTTAACCAAAACTCGGCTTAAACTCTGTTTAATGTATTAACCTCGTTTGGCTGACTTATCGCCGAGTAATTTATCCGCAGTTGTTCCAACTCTTGGGAAAAAGCAGTTGCTAAAAAGTTTAATAAAGTCGCAGCCGCGAGACATACGCCACCTCTCTGATCTTTTGAGGGATGCCAGCAATTTTTTTGAGACAAGATAGTTCTAGTTAATTAGTCTTTCTAATTACTGGATATACTTTGTGGGATTTCTTGTTATAAATGCGTTTTACAAAAATTAGGTTTGGAAAGATAAATTATAATACGTAATAGTTACGTGTGTAAAATTATTAGAAGTTACATAATGATAGATCAAATCAATTTACACTGAAATGACGTAAGTAACTACAAGAGCTTCGGTGCTCATTTAATTCAGCGTAAGATACATTGCTCTTCTTAAAGATTAAGTGTTACCATCACATCAAATCTAAACAAAGCATTCCTCGAAGTGATTTGATTTACAGTAAAATCAAGTGTTCAGGTCATCGTGGCATCAAGTGCGCCATACAAAGGGTACATTTTAAACTTACTCGTTGTCGTTTCAAACTTTTACTACTTTATCATCGACAATATAAAACATCCTCGAGAGCGTCGGAATCCTTCCAAAGTTCCCATATCTCGCGATCCACTCACATCACAATATTAAAACGTAACTTCCAAGTTGGGTGTTATCGCCGGCGCGCAGTATCAGGCCCGCGCGAATCAAGGGGGGGGCAATTACCGAAGTTGTCGCATCACGCCGTGACAAATATCTGGTCTACTTTAACAAATACGCTCGCGATTTTTTCACCGCCCGCTTTATCGGCGAGCCCCAGGGCGGGCGACCCTTGGTACACAATTTTTCAGCACGATATACGAGTACCGACTGAGTCTTTAAAAAGTTTATCGTTGGAAGTTCGCACACCTTCCGTCGCGAATGATATATCGGCGGGCATTAATCTTCGTTGCGTTGTTAACCGTTAGTTCGCTCGGTGGAGCTCGCCTTTTTGTAATGATCAATGGACAATCTAAAGAATAAAATGTCAATTAATCATAAATAAGTAACTATTACCCATTACACTAATTACCTTATAATTAATATATAGATTTGAACGAGCATTGGCAATTGTGCTTGACTAAAAATGCGTGATTATTTATACATTTGGACTTCTATTGGTTAGAGAATAAAGTTATTAATTTTATCTCCGATTTTGATTTAACCTAAATATACATTTTATTTATTACAGTATTTATATTATTACATAAATTTCTAGCCTTTTACAACAATGAATCTTTTGTAATGTAATGTAAACTAATCTAATGTAAACTAAAAATATAATACTTACATGTTGCAATCATATATCGCAGATAACCACGAAAATTCGCCTACATTTCATATTGTCTTCTCCCATCGAACTTGGCCCTTCACTTCGTAGACAGACCTGCGGTTGCTTACTTATATTTATATTAGTTCCCGACATTGTTTCAACACCTGTCAATAAAACGGACGTAAATGTAATTCGAGATGTCGATACGGCGGTCGAGTTGACGCCGGATATTGTGAATTTATCGTCGACTAATCGACTTCGCGGTTCAACGGTCACCCCTAGATAGCGTTGTACTAGCGTTATATGACGCTGCTCAAGCGAGGCGGCTTTAATGAACGCGGTCAGGGCGGAACTATCGATTATGTAGTTTTATTAGCTGTAGAACTGAGCGGACCAGCCGCGTGATCATTGTTGACCATGACCAATAGCACTACTTATGCGTTGTCGGACAAAGAAGATAAGAAGACAGAAAAGAAGAAAAGAAAGGACAGTAGTGAACGGTTTAGTTAACAACAAAAGCCCAACAGCGACACACACTTGAAAATTCCCTTTTAAATGATGACGGAAGGCGTTCGAATGACGCAAGAAATTTTTTAAACTAATTCATAGTTATGAAATATTAATTGTATTTGGTATCTCAGTTTAAAATCTATATAGTTTTGTATAGTATATTAGTTGCCGTAGATGATACGAAAACTAAAGCGATGCGAGTTGATTATAAGTATTAGTTACCGATACACGCCACACTTATAGCCCCACACTAAGATTTTCTGTGTCGTGTATTCCACGGTCAACACACATCCATACCTAGAACAGAAATTTAAACTCACTCAAATTCAGCCTAGTTGGGCATCGAATTCACGATCCTATATAATTACGTCACACCGTCCGACGTATCGAAGTCATCAGCCAATACGTCACACCGTCCGTTATATAACACAAGTGACAATATTCTACAAAATAGTTGTAATACGAAAAGTGTCAGTTTTTCCAAGTAGGTAGTCCGTAGTTTGAATATCCTCATATCACATTTGCATACAAAGAGCTTGAGAGAACGCTCACTCAACGCAGTGACGATTACCTATTCAATTGATTGCGTAGTGCGTACCCTCCATTATCGGGACGTGCAAACTGTGCTGGCCATCAGATAGGGATGTGAACGCACCTTTAGGGTACGGGTTTGGTGTCGAACTGAGCGGGGACAAAGTTTTCTTTTGTATTTAGAAAAAATCCTTATCAAACTTTCTGCTTCTAAATTAATGTAAGGTTTATGAATTATTTTTATTATAATGACCAAATACCTAGGATGGTACTGATAATTAATCCTCTTTTGACTTTTAATACAATGGGTACTCTTTGTGTTCTTTATTGTATTTATATTACAAATAAATTTATAAATTGCTTCGAATGTAAATGCTCATATAATTATGATCGGACGTCGCTTTGACAAGCTCATTTGATTACAAAATGTAACGAAATGTCTTTTCATGGAAATGTTCAATATGTACGAAATATAATATCGTGATAGGAACCCCGTTAAGAACTATAATTGTCTTCTAAATGTACTTATGTTTGAAAATTATTGCACAATTTTTATGTTGCTCGAAACAAATTTGACATCAGTTAACTCTAACCGCGCTCGCGCCCGCGCCGCCTATCGCCGACAACAACCTTAGCTAGCCCTAAAGGCCGGAGCACACTACGTATTCAAATACACCATCCAATTTCGGTGTTCGAACGCGATAAGCATCAGTCTCGGTTTTTATTTATTGCGTCGCGATGCTGGCTCTATCTAGCGTCGTATAAATAACGCGAATCTATACAGTTATCGCTTCTATCGCGAGATGGCCGATAAACTTTATTTATAACGCACGCCCACGTCACGTACGTTGCTAAGGAATTGGACGGTCGCGGGTGACATATGTTTTGATGTGTCGTTGTACGTTGTTCTACGGAATAGGTGAGTATATTAGCTCTTCATATAATTATTATGATTTTCTTGACTGATTAACACATTTAGGTTAATAGTAAAATCTAAGAGATATCCTGATTACCTGCATTATATAAAATTGCAAGTAAATTTGTATTTTCCTTTCACTTTAATACAGTTATGACGGAATAGTATAAACCTATATATGCCAGTATTAGTTAGTTATTAACTACATATTATGCTGGATAAAATTAATATGATGATATGGTTAAGCATATTGTCCTCGTTATGCTCCCATTTATACGATATATTTTTTATATAACAATACATTATTGTATATAAGTAAATATAAAAACAAACACAACAACAAACTATCAAAATCCCTTGAGGAAACACCGACGCACTTGAGGAAACATTCTCACCACGTACCAAAATGCTAATTACGCGTTTAACACTCGCCACAATAAGAATCCACTCCCACGACCAGTCGTACGAAAAAAGCCATTTTTCCGAATGACCTACACCACTCCGCATAATGACGTCGAATTGCAATCGCGAATTCTTCAACCGAGCGACAAGAAAGTATCAAATATTAACCATCGAACACACCTGAAGGCAGACAGCTTGGCATGCGTATGAGGAGGACAGATACACAATCGCTCGACTACTTTTACACTCCTCAAACACCCCCACGAACCTTACAACGATGACACAAGGTTGAGATTCGAATTTTATTGAGTTCCCAAATCACATAATTAAATTTGCAGCCGCGCGGAAGATAGCATCAATTCGTACGTTAGCAAGAAACACATTTCAACAGAAACATGGACGATGTTGGGCCGAAACGAAACAAAGCGTTGTGACATCGAGATAAGAATCGATTGGCTCGCGAGACGTCGCACCGAAACCGACCGAACAAATTATCGATTCATAAAAACATCGATTTTAAAATATTGCCGCTCGTTTATCGCGTCACCGATGCATTTGTAATAGGGTGGCCAGGTTTTGTGGCACGCATTTGAATATGGTTCACTTTTTGCACATCACATACCTACACAGTTATTTGAACACACGGGTTAACAAAACGTTTACAAACTTTGGTTAAATATTAATTGATGAAAAGAACATTTCTTTTTCGAAAATATTTAGTAACGTTAACTTTATGTGGATATAAAAATTAATATCATAGGCTATATTTTAGCGGCTTAGAATACTAGCTTCAATCACATACCGGTTAATCAGATTATCGTAAGATAGAAGCTGGGGCTTTACAAAAGATTTACACAAAATAGAAATTTGAACCATTTAACTGTGCTTAAACATCGAAGAGAAACAACGAAAGTAAATCCTCAGCACACCTTTCAAACAATACACTACAAACCTGATATCAATTACTAACCTCAGCAAAACTGGCTGTGAATGTTTATTTTCATGCGTCCTTGATATCTTAACATATAAAAATTACGTGTCACGGTGTTTGTCCGCGATGGACTCTTAAAATACTTAACGGATTTAAAGCAAATTTTGCACACCGAGTGCAGTTTGATCCAACTTGAAAGATAGGATAGCTTACATCTTAATTTATAGTTGCAATATTATTTTATTGCAAATTATTTGTTTAAACTTACAAAGGATTAGTTCCGTAAGGTTCTAACAGATGGCGGTGTAAGGTAATTTGTCGGCTAAATTGAGTATGTAAATCTTAGTTACAGCAACGCGTGGCCGAGTCTGCTAGTTGATATATAAATTACACTGTAGTACTCTTTATTTGCAAGCATTTGTAATAATTAATGTTAAAATGAAGCTTGAAGTGTGGACGTAGCGCAAATGGCGCGTGTTTCACTGTCATACGTCATGCGATATCGCGCGATCTGCCTGGCGGGTAGCCGCAGCCACGATGGCCGATCGCAATCCATCAAACAGCATTGTTTTAAATTAACTGTCGAAGAAAGCATTGAGCTGACGTCGAAGTGATTTTTCGACTAACTTCTACATTTAGTGTTATTTCTGTTTTTAGCGTTGGTGAGTTGAGTGTAGTAAAATTCAAATACGTTTCAATTTATGTATTTAATATGATAAATTGTTGGTAAAGTACAGAAATAACGCAGTTTCATCAGAAAGGGGTTACCGTTTTAACGCATGGAGAATTTTAAACTTTTTAAAATACGTAAGTAAGGAAAAGTAAGATAACATCTCACAAAATGAAACGTCCTGGGTAGTACCTATTTAAATACTCATTATAATTTGTAAAAAAGCACAATTTTATAAATTTTATATAAATGTTAAACTGCTAAACTATAGTTTTATCCACCTGAAAACAGAGACGATAAAAATGGTACAAACATTGATTAGTATGGAAACCGGTGTTGCCAAATAAACACAAGTAAAACAATAATCGTATTATTTACAGCATTTCTATTATTTGTTAGATCTTCGTTATACAAATGTTATTATTTTCTTCTCTTGGTTTCATGTTATACCAAGTCGGGGTCATACAAGATGAATGCCTTCAACCCATTAATGGCCCACTACTGAGCACGGGTCTCTCTTCATCACTGAGGTCTAGAGCATATTCCACCACGCTGCTCCAATGTGGATGGGTGTAGATGAATAATTGAATAAATTAAAAGTACTAGATAGACACATAGATTTTCATCAAAACCTTATAAAAGTTTGGTGATATAAACACGGAAGGAATAACTATCTATATATTAATACGTAAAATAAAAACTTTGCACCCCTTTTAACAAGAATTGCGCGGACGGAGGAGTATGAAATTAAGGCCACGCAGAACGCTTATATTCTTTTATAATATGCAGTAGAAGCATATGAAATTAATAAAAATAAACATTACACACACTACCATTCATTTGACACACAT
>DWJN01000351.1:0-25422 GCA_018248895.1 Carystus phorcus
CAGACGGGGCTGTAGGGGGCGCCGTCGCAGTGACAGCCGACGCTGCACTCCAGACTGACGTTGGTGCTCTCCGTGTTCAACAGCCTGAAGTTCTCCTCGGGACAACTCACGAACATTAACACGATCATACCTGCGCAAACGATACATTTGCTATTAATATCACTACTGTTAATTATATCGTATTGACGGTCTGCGTGGCGTAACGGTCACCACGCCGGACCGCCGTTCGAAGGGCCCTGGGTTCGATTCCCTCAAATTTGAATGATGAGTTTAAATTTCTGTTCTCGGTCTGGGTGTGTGTGTGTCTTTCTGTGTTGTCCATGGCACCCACGACGTGTCCTAGTGTGGGACTATGAATGTATGGCGTTATTTTTATTTTTTTATCACCATCTAGTAGAGACGGCGAACTTCTTATCACCTTGGAACATTTGTCCCGTTTTTTTAACATTTCTTATCACTACTGAACTCCTATTGGTCGTAGCGTTATGTTATATAGCCTATTGCCTTCCTCGGTAAATGGACTATCCAACACAAAAAGAATTTTTCAATTCAAACCAGTAGTTTCCGAGATTAAGGCGGTCAAATAAACAAACAAAACAAACTCTTCAGCTTTATAATATTAGTACAGATAAAATAATTATTATAAAGCTGATTTGTTTGTTTGTTTGGTCACTAACCTTAGGCAGTATTCGTTCGAATTGAAACATTATTTTCATCCATCTACCGAGGCCATAAACATAACAGGAAACTAATAAGAAATGTTCCACCAAAAAGACATTCATAATAGTATAAATACATACGTGAGAAATGATTTGAGTTTCGATTTTAATGGAATCATATAGTCGCGATTATTGGAGCAACAAAAGTCGATTGCAGTCTGTAATAAGATATTACTTCAACATTACGACACTCGTGAACCCAACGGGAAGTATTACTCAGATTCGTCCACTGTCACCATACATCAAAATGAGTCAGGCGGAGAAAGGTGAACGACAACAATATTATATTAAATTTCATCTATCTGTATTGTACGTAAACAGTAATTAACACAATAATATGGGCTTACAGACAAAGAGTACTATAATGTATTCAGCTTGTAATTAAAGTAGGTATTATTTAAAAATGTGTTGAGGAGTTCTTTCACCGTTTCTTCTTCTCCTTATAAAGCATCATTCCGAAACGGTGTTTGATGCCAAAAATTTGACTTTCATAAGTATTTACAAACACGTATATAAAATAAATGGTTTGAGAAGAGTTGAATAAGTAGTCTAGTGTAGTAGACCTATACTTAATTACAATGACTACATCACTGCATGCCTTCAGGCGGGACTGTAGTCAAGCTATAATTTATAATAACTTAATGGAAAATAAATATGAAAATATGGAATTATTATTTATTATTATTAAGAATTTTTTTTATATCCAATATTATTCTAATGTAAGTGACTAATGTCTTAATGAAAAATAAAGATCTTTATACCGAATTTATGAAATGCTTAATACAAGTGACTATCAATTGACTGTAGTAGGTTTTCTTATGCCGTAAGCAGACTAAGCAGCAGACAGAACTGACGAAAAGCAACACCAGACATGTCTACAACGCGTTGCCGGTCATGGAAGAAGAAGAAGGGAGAACGTTAACGTTAATTATCTTTAATCATATATCTTGCTTGATGGTGAAAATAGCTGTATGACGTGGCCATTGGAATGGAGCTGGTCATCGCTATACACGGACATTAGTAGCACCAAAATTCATCAGCGAAACATTGCCAACCAATATGACGACTGTTCGTCTCTAATTGCCTTCTCACCTTCAACCCATAGCCCACTACTAAACTCGGGGCTCCCATCACTTAGTTCTAGAGCATACTGCACCACACTGCTCCAGAATTAGTGAAGTTTAACCAACCCTATGGTTCCACTACTTACCAAAACAAGTGTGTCTAAAACTAGTTAAGATAACCGAACAATTGAATTACCGGCGCTGTATATGGCGGCGGTGGTGGCGGTCCACGCAGCCACCTGCCGCGCGGTGGGCACCATCCGCAGTATCACCACACCCGACGTGATGATGCCCAGACCCATCACCAGGATACCACCCAGACCTGAAAACACCAAACGTACGTGTCAACTTATGGTACTTTAAGAGAAAAAATACTTAAATCTATACTAATATATAAAGCTGAAGAGTTTGTTTGTTTGTTTAAACGGGCTAATCTCAGGAACTACTGGACCGATTTGAAAATATTATATATACATTTTACATTCTGTAATAGATACCATGTACTTATTTATGGCGGAATAAATATGTTTTTATTTTTAATTATTTGATATTTCTCATAAACTCTTGCAATATGTATGGGGTGAGCCAGAGACTCACATATCACATTTTCGTTATGAAATGTGAAATAGAGGAATGTTGCTTGAACTATTTCCTATTTTATCTGATCAAAACTAGTTTTAAGAAAATAATAAATATTGGTATGTTTATAAAAGCAAAAAACAAAGTTATAATGAATAAGTATTTATTTCTTACTGGGAGGATAGAAATATTTCAAAGTTTAGCCTAACTAAGCCAATTCTAACCGCAATAACAAAAAGTTAATATAATATTCTGGAGAATCATATTAACGATTTAAAGTATATATTGTTGGTAAACATAAGCAACTATACAATTTGCAATAGTTAATTTCCTTTCAGTAAAGTCGACCAGGCTTACGATACACGTCGCAATATTGTTCATTATAAAATTGGATCAGCAACCCTAACCAGAGCGTCACGTTGATCATTTCATGGATAATGATTGGGAAAATGCATTTTCTTTATTATTTAATTTAAATTATATTATGGAATTCGTGAATGTTTTACATTACGCCGTAGCATAGTCATTGCAAGACTATACATGTAATCTGTTGTATCATAAATTTAATTAAAGTTAACTCTAAAAGCATATAATATGATGTTGACGACCTAATAAAAAAAATAATCAAAACTGCAATAATGAAAAAAATATCCATCGTAATCAGTGATAAAATCTACAATATAACATTTCAAACTAATGCTAGCGAATCTAGAACGTGATACAAGTTGCAATATGGCATTTCAAAGTATGGTTGAATACCATAGCCAGTGATACAAATTGCAACATGACATTTCAAAGTTATACTGCCAACCCTAGCCAGTGATACAAGTTGCAATATGACATTTGAGGTTACGATTGTCGCTTGTCGGCGATACATTGATACGATACAGCGTCGAAGGTAGTACCTCACCCGAGACAAGGTTGGCGTCGTGCGTGGGCAGCCGGAACTGTTTCTCGAGGTACTTGGGCAGGAAGCTGTAGACGCCGCTCACCGGCATCAGATGCAGCACCGAGCTCGCCGTGCGCCACATCAGGATGTCGTTAGTCAACTGGCGCTTTATCGTCGCGAAGAAATCTGACAGAACGATTGCCATTCAAATTGTCGTTGTATTTAGTCATTATAATTGGCTGTTTGTATGTGATTTAAAGGGGGTTTTTTATGCGAATAGCTGATAAACGACAACAAGAGCCACTTGATGGTAAGTGGTCACCCATAGACACCAGCAGCCCAAATTCCTCACCAATGCATTGTCAGCTGAGGAACAAAAGTTAGTAAAGATAGCACTGACTCTCAAGCCTTCAAAACTGAGTCGTTTGGTGGCTGACTCAAGAAAGCAAAGGGATAGCTAGCCTAGCAGGCTTCACGATCTTAAAGGGAAGGTAATTTAAAAGCCAATGCGAATTTGAGTAGTCAAAATAATCCAATACAATCGTAGAACAAAACCAGTTTCAACTAATTTATTAAAATGTGAAAATTTCCTGTACACAAAATTTTTACAAAAACTTTAAGGCTCGTCTTAATCTTTATCTTACTCATAGTTCTGTAGCCTGATGTAAGATGGTGTTACTTGTATTCTCTTTTTTTTGTGTTCATTACAGGTAGTTTTATATTAATAAACGCATAAACCATACTGCGTATGTACACAGCAAGGCCGGGTGTCACTTCCACACCTGTCTTAAATGTCCTTGTTATAATGGTATAGGAAAATACAATACATTTAGGATACAAGTAACATAAAAAATCAACATCAGGTTTTTATTCAATAATAATAACGCTTTACACTCATAGTCAAATACGCGAATTCCCTATATTATGAATGCCATGGACAATACAAGAACACATACGCAAACCATGAACAGAAACTTAAACTTATTATTCAAATTTCTAATTACATGGGAATCGAACCCAATTCCCTTTAAGTGACGGTCCGATATAGTAACCATTGCGCCAAGCGGGGAGTGTATTTATTTATTTCACTTGTTATCGTAAACCTAAACCTAACACTGGGCGGATTGGTATATGAACAAGAATTGCGTCCATTCAATTCCAGGTGCCTAGCTCACTGCGACACACTCGTACATGATGGATCTTCATATAAAAGAGCAGCTTACCCTTAAAGAATGGTTCGCTTTTCCCCTTGGTCTTCTTGGGCGGCGCGGGCACCAAGCCCTGCTTGATCTGCCGCGGAAAGAAGAACATCAACACCGACAGGATCACGATGAAACCAGCGATGAACACCATACCTGACAATTTATTACATCGTTACTACCACATCTAAATTTTCGGTTGAATTCATTAACGTGTTGCTACTGGACAGAGATAGGGATTTTTGTACATATTATATGATATTGCTTTACCACAGTCCCACCTGAAGGTAAGTGGTAATGTGGTCTTAGGTAAGAAAGTACATAAACATAATAAAAGCCTATTCACTCTTCCAGTGTTCTTACGTCAAAAAGTTATTACAAATCAGATGAATATTTTAAAGACAAGAATCCTTCGACATGAGTTTGATAGCTATAAGTAATAGATCTAAGTAACATAATATTTTCACTTTACGACTTTCATTCATCCGACCAACTACAAACCCGAATACTGGTATGTAACCCTTAAATCATTATAAATTTTGAGGATGAGCGTTACGACACCTAAGTTCGTATTCAAGTTGCATTGTTACATCTAGCTTGTGGAACAAACAAAAAAAATCCATCAGTGGTAACCGGACACCGCAATAATCTCAAATGTGGTTGGTCAGTATATAAGCTTTAGTAAATGTCAGTTCTACGTGCGTCAAACGCATTTTTATACAAATAACGGACGACCTACATTTAAGTGGAGACTATCACTCACAAACATCAATAATACGGAAACATGACACATCACCAGCCAATAAAGAAGACAGAAGAAACAAAGTTAAGTTCGAACACCTCAACTCTGTTAATACAAAAGAAACACAAAGAAAAATGTATCATCTATATCTCTTAAGATATTTTGCTAACTAGAAAATCAAACATGAGATAACGCCGAGTACATCCATCCATTGTTTATCCAATCCATAAACACCGCAAGGATACGATATGGAATATTCTAATTATACCAATTATCATGGCGGGGTAAGGAACTGTAGGATCGTAGGTAATTAATAAAATCGCGGCATCTTAATTGATACAGCAAGCAATCGCAATAAACAATGCCACTAATGTACCCGTAAGTTAACATCAAGTGATCAAATAACGCCTACACTTTCAATTATTTGAGCGAATATTGAAAAATAATAACATTAAGCAAATTCTTCTAAAGAGAAATATTCCAAAGTATACATGGTGCTGAGCACGTATGTACTTTACATCATATTATGAAACGCAAATAGGGAAACATACGTTTCAACACATAACAAGCTATTGGACTAAACTGCGATCAGTCCAAAACATTTCGTCAGTAGTCAGAAATTACATTTAGTTTAAATCACAGTTGATCCAATGGTGGTTGGTCCAAATAACAATTTACCACAAGAGTTACTGGATGAGAAAGAGCGAAAAGGGAAGGAAAGCACTGGCTTCCAAAGCCCCAAGCGAAACACGAGGAATCATTTTGTAACTGCATCAAGCAAGACAATAATTAACATTGATATGGCCATTTAAAAGTATTTCTTTTGATATAATTTCAACTACTAATTTGGACCATATCTTATCTTACGATCAATGGCAACATTAATACGCTGTTCATTACTTTTATAATAACCTTAATAAGAAGGGTATGTAAACTCAATTTAAATAATACTTTTTCTTATCTCGATTAAAGTTGGATCAGATATATTTGACTTGGATATACGCATTTAAAACGTCGATAGCCTTACAACAAAGTTAACACGTATTTTATAATGCTGATAATAAAATCATGAATATTCACATAGTGTGCTGGCGATATACGATATGCGCGATCTAATAATAAAACCAATTTGAATACTATATCACGTTCTTATCCAGCTCAATCTTATCGTACGATAACATGCACGCGGAGTCCTCTAGTGATATTTAGTATTACATTTACAAAGTGACGACGAAAATTAGGCGCAAATTCAAGGTCGTTTAAATAAAATTTAATCTATAGTTAGAGTTTTTGCGTTTTAACTATATTCAAAGAAAGCCGCTCATAAACCTCCAGCTTGAGTCAATTGTAAACCATCGGCGGAGATATGGAAACATTGTGCGTTTGACGTCTTCGTAAATAAATGAATGAATGAATGAATTCTTTATTTCACTTAAATCAGATGGGACTAGAGGAATATTTCATTCAGTAGATTTTCCAATTTGGAACGGAGCAGAATATTGGTTACGAATTAGTCTTACTTAATAACCATTGAAGGTCAGTTGCAAATAAGTCTTCTTTACTCTGTATAAATTGTTATGACCATATTTACACACCTACTTTGTCTCTTATAATTGACACACATTGATAACATTAGGAACGTTAGAGATAAAAAATAATAAAAATACCGTATAAATTGAACGTATGAAAATTATAATCAATGAACTCTAAAACGTGTACGTGAACGCCAAACATTTTCAGTCCCGATAGATCCAAACAGAAAACATTTGCGCGGTTACAAGGTCGCCCGGTCGACGTTGAGTCAAGGGCGTTCGCTAGACATAGTACATAGGTACCGATACAAAACTTGTTAACTTAGCTACGCCGAATACAGCCAGCCGATTACCCAGGATTGAACGAAAGCCATAACGCTCAAGGCGCAACATTGATAAAATCTAGGAATCAGTAGACGAGGAAGCAGCCCCAACTTCTTGACATAGCGTCGACATGACGAGACGAAGGTCGACGCGAACCGGTTTGAAAGTAAAAGTGAGCAAGGCGGCGGTCGCGTGTCCACCCACTAAATCCTCATTACGGGCAGCGATGGCATAATTGTCGACAACGAGGCGCGCAGCCTTGGCCGTGACCGTCGGTGGATAGAGCGCTTATTTTAGTTGTGGTGACGCGGCGTGATGTAACACTCATTATATAACGTAAAGCGTGCGCCGGCGGCGTGACGGCGTGATTGCGCGCCGAGCCGCTGGGAAAAAGCGAAAGCCGAATGAAAATTGCATAGAGTTGCCATGACGACGCTGCACACAGCTGCACAACCGACCAACTAACTAACAATGCAGCGTCCATACCAGATTCGCACGCAACTCGCGACTCGATAACAAGATATAGGTAAAAACAACAAACAGGTTAGTAACCAATTTAAGAGTTGAAGAAAAATTTACTCAAAACATATTGGATAAATATTTATGGGATTTACCTTTATTAAAACGACAATATTAACACTAATACACTAGTTTGGATATTATCAGCCTGAAAGAGGAGGAGAGATAGGAGGACCAACTGAAAAGGAAAATAATGACCTGATGTTTCATAACGTTCGCCCCAAGGAAAGTCACGATTGTGGACAGAAATGAAGATTCAAAGATTCCTGAATGAAGAAAAAGTAAAAAAACAGATATGCGCTCCATCATGGGTTCCAAAACAAGTACTTATAATTCAAAGGATTTTAAAACAAGTGACTGGCTCGTACGAAATAAGATTCGTACTGCACGCTGACGTATCATGTTCCAATAGTTTATTAAACATATAAAATAACAATCTTCAGATAATCCAGTTTGATTATACCTTATTATTGATAAACTTTAAGACAATTTAAAAGTAAGCAGTAAAATTTACTGTAACGTACAAATTATTGCCGCGTACACTCCATTAAATGGGCTTGGTCGACAGGGAATGTTAATTCAATACAGATAATAGCTACTTCAGAATACCAATAAATGTTACATTGTATGTGCCTCAGAAATAGTGGTGGTTAAATAAAGGTACTCTTAAAAACCGATTATAATTCAGGGCTCCATTCATGAAGTTATGGCATGCGAGCAATAAGGAAATACGCGGAAACCATTCAATAAGTATTTGCGAATTCAGTTTATTGTTAGTCGAAGCACGCTTGACGACTTTTCTACCGCAATGCGCGATGTTCTAAAACAAACACCAACCGATTGTGAACCGTGGTCTGAAGACATAAGAGATTTTATTGTTATTAGTCAGTTGCAAATTTTACTTCGTGGTCATACGCACGCATTCAATTGGTACTTGGGTCACGTGCGTGCTTTCTTCGTGGATTTTGCGCGCAAATCTGAACGAATGGTTCTGTAACGGTAAGCGACAGTTCCGCGATGTGTATTCCAAAATTCCAGGACGTTGGACCTAAGTGTTTTACGTAACGATTTTAATACTTCGAAAAGCAATGTAATCGTTAAATTTAAAACCAGATAACCTTCATACACGTGCTTGAGCAAAACGTTCGTTGTAATGAGATAATATTGTTATTTTACAAATAGCCTAACGACGATAATACATATATTAATTTGCTCAACGTTGGGAGTGAAGGATTTAATTGTCTGCTATTTAATCATCAAGATAGTATATATACTACAAACTACTAGTAGATATCGAGAGAGATCTAGTAGTATATGATAGTATACTAGATTCAAGAACAATGTATTGTTTTGTTGGTTACCCTAATAAAATAAAATAAAAATAAAATATACTAGGTACTGTAGACAAATCTGATGGCAAGAAGTTAATTCTTAAAGTTGCTTACCACCATACGTTCACTTTAATCAACATCCCTTAATATTTGGTAGAGATCAGTAACATTCAAGATGTAACAATGTGCACTTACCTAACCACCAAGCACCGACCCATCTCGGGTCACTGGAGTCATAACCTGGGTCCGCAAACGGGTCCACATATATTCTGGTGCAGAGAGCTCCCAACAAGAAGCCCAGCGCTGGACCAATTACTCTGATTCCTATAGTGATAGCTGTAACAAACGAAAAGGAACTCGTTATAGCAGACACTTATTAATCTATAACATAACATTTGACCCTTTTACAAATAACATCGTACACGAGTATCTTATCAGACACAATACACATGATAGTTTTGAAATCACAATCTGAAAAATACGTAACAAGTTCAAAACTATTTTTTTAGTATAACTTTTTATTTAACAAATTTGAGTGGTTTTAAAAATTTTATAAAGTGACTTAAAGAATCATATTCATGAAAATAATATCTATGGCGATTACGGTGGCAAAAGTAAATAGGCATATATAATTCGATTACATACCAGCAATACCAACACTAATGAGAACAACGAAGCAAACGGAGATGGTCATTATGCAAATGAAACTGGCCAGTCGAACGTAATACGGATACCAGTAGTTCATATCAATAGGGTTAGGAGGGCTCGTACATGTCTAATTGAGGGTCGTTCAACTGACAACGATAAATTATCGTGTGAGCACCGAGACTAAGATCAATAATTTATAAAAATATAGATTAATGAAGTAACTTTAACACACAGTAATAAACCAGTTGGCACAAAAGTCTATATAAACAAATTTAAAGTCATAATAATTAATACGTACAAGCTATAAAACTTTGTAGACGGTGATTTTTAGCACCAAAATGTTCCTGTAAGTCGTTGTAAAATCCGACGCAAAGGTTATTAACTCAGAAGAGTCTGTCCCAGTTTCATTATAAAATTGAAACCTATCATAATAAAAATAACCAAGAACCAACGAAGGGTGACTGACCGAGAAACAATCGGGTACTTAGGCCCCAAATGTAATCGTTCGCAGAAATCAACCGCAACGCTTGCCAAAAAACCAACCGAGCGCTGTTGGCTCGCGTGCTTCAACATCGAAAGGAATATTAAATATGCCTTCCTATTATCAAGGTGCACTTTTGTAATAAATAATGGTCTCGTCGGGAACTTTTTTCAAAACGAGATGCGGCTCCGGCTCGCTGCAAGTTTTTATTATCTCGTAAGTACACAGTTACACACATATACAGACACACAGTAACTCACGCGATTGCTACATTGACTTTGTATGGTGCGGCAGGCAATTACCGACTGAAATTCAGATATGATTAAGATCCAATTTTCTGTGCATAATCATAACATTAAGATAATTTCGTAGTTCACTCACTATATGTACGATCATTACACTTGGGATTGGAGCTCTCGGTTTTACTTTAACGAATTTTCGAAGTGATTTATTACATCATTTAATAATTCACAACAGTCTCATATAAAATACATACAACAGTGATATTTTTTTCAATAGAATTGTGGCTTAAGTATAATATAAAAGGTTGAGGCAGAGGTTGTTCCATTATAGATATAAAAAATTAACTGACGTATATTTCTGAAGACTATCTTACAATTTAGTACAGTTACTGCCGAATCTATCGTATCTATTATAACAGAGAAGTGAGACCAAGTGTAGGCTAGTAATAACATATAGTTGCATAACGCAATATCCATCCCTAAAAGTGATTTAAAAGGCAAAATTACTAACTAAATATTCAAACAATAAAAACTGAATACATATAAAAATATAATTCACATTATACATAACGGTAAAATAGTAAAGATATGGTACACTTTTATCTAAAGCTACGTCATAAGTTATAAAATAATCGTCACAATATTCCAGTAACAAATATTACAAAATATAATGTTAATTTCCTTTTTTTCAATGTTATAATAAAGGTAAACAGCATAGTAGTAATGATACAGAACGCCAACGAAGTCATTTTCGAACAACATTGCCAATAAATAGACAATCTAGGAACAGATCAAAACATTGAAGAACGTTAACAAAATACTACGCAATATAAATGCAGATACTAAATAATAATTGGAATACAGAACAACGCCATAAATTAAATACCGAAAGTTGAAATATTTTTATCGATTGATATTATGACATTAAACTGTATAAAGCGCACCAGATTCCAGATATGATCATTAATATTAAAATAACAAGATATTATACGTCGCAATGAAATACATTCGACATGGCATTTACAATACAATTAAAGTAATCCACGGGTAGATTACGAGACTGATTTTAAACAACCTACTGTAGGACGAATTGTTGATTTGCAACACAGGAACCGGTAAAGTATTGCGTTGTTCAACGAAAACATTTACTTATGTAAGTGTAATCAATTCAAATAGAATAATAAACAAAGACTTGCTTTTGACAAATCACAAAATACTTCTATTTCGATATTTGTGGTGTTTGCCAAGTTGTATGATACAATTTGACAAATTATCTATTTTTGAAACAGAAATAAAAAATTATAAGTCTGCATATTTTAAAGATTTAAAAAATACAGACAAGCATAAATTTTTAACCAAAATTACCTGCGATAAAACGCCTTAAAATGATTCCATGACCAAAGTAACGAGGTAACTAGATATCTTTATGATTTCAGATGATGGTAAGGTCTGGATAAAATTGCCCATTTTTTGAAGAAGAAATATAATAATCCCCATAGATGAACCTTATTAGAAATAAGGTCCACTATTTAATAATTCATACCCGATTTTGTAACTAACAACCAGTACCAATAAAAACAGTAACCTAAAAAAAGTCGGAGTGGCATCAATTAAGAGAAGCTTTTGTTCAGCAGAACACTTCGAAGAACTTGTAAGCCAACAGTACAAGGATATAAAATTGAATCAATCAAATCCGTAGAAATTGCTTATATTGTTCAAAATCAATGTAAATTTAACTTCGGTTAATTAACAAGTAAATCTAAAAATATTTCAATGCAATTTATTATTGGTATCAAGTTGGGAACTCTTTCTTTCATTGTTATTTCATACATACGCACACTGCACTAACAAATTAAAACTCAATAAATATTACAACGGTTGATACGGAAATTAAAACAGTGACATACGGACCATAATGTCTGGCCATTGAACTCATACTTGGAAAATAGTTTTTGGAAGTGTGACTAATTCTGTTCCCATGAATAGGTGTGTCTCACGTCGCGGCGAATATACCTGTTCAAATAACATTTGTAAAAGACTTGTCGCAGTTTTAAAAGTTAAATCAAAACACTGAACTCTAAGCAAAATTTTTAATAAATTGTTTATTAAAAATAATAAGTGAATTACAATAATGATTGGTTGGGTATGACCGCCCCAATACAAAAAGTCACGTTTATGGACTCCATGAGAGCAATGAATTAAATTTTCATAGTGTTATAGTAACTAACATCATAGGGTTCTCTGAATATAGCGCATTTTAAAAGTAATATTATCTTTTTCATTTAAGACGCCCAATTAATATGTAATTTCCAAAATCTAAACGAGACAATTTACGGTACCAGACTTTAAAGTGTAAATGATGAAGAATGTGTTGAGTCTCATGGTTAGCCACTTAGCAACTGCACTTCAGCAAATAATTGAATCTCGCATAGGTGCAATTCACCGTAATAGTAAGTAATACATTGAACATTTTAATTGAATTCATTTTTCCGCTCAATATCTTATCAACTACTAGTAATCTAATCACACCCGTTGATGATGTTGAGGAACTGACCTATACCAACCACCGCAACGCTCGATTACAGAGTAATGCGATAGCTTGACACGCAAAAAAATTGCATAAGTGCACTACATTACACGTATGCTGTGAAATAAGAACGTTGATTACTAACTACGTATGAGTCTGCGAGTCTATAATCATACAGACATCACTACGATGTTTTGACCAACACAAATGTTTTTCAATTATGGCGAAGTATAAATTGCTAATGAAGGAATTAACGGAGATCGTTCAGGCAATGTAATTACAGATAACTCCTATATAGTTGCTCCGATAGGTGACAATGAACATTTCAAGCTTATATAAAAATGCAGGCGTGCCATGGACATGCACAACAAATAACATCAAATACGTAATTAACTTTGTTAGCGACAATATTCATCAAATATTACAAAATATCCTATGATATAGTATCTTTTGAATAAGCTTTATAAGGTTCGTTTTTGTAATAACTAATATATCATATTATCCGAAAGTTATTTATTAAAATACTAATACAACGAAACATTAAATTAGCAATAACATTTTATCGTACAAGTGCAAGTAATCGGATAAAGACAGATAACGTTCTATTCGGGCATAAACCTTACAGTGTTTGATTTGGACTGGCTATCAAACAGGTGCGGCTGCAATTTAAACAAGAACTGGTTCAATAACCTGGAACCTGCTGTTACGCTAAGGTCTCGCTCGAGGCAGCGTGGTCGGTCGTGGCGCGCAACTAGTTCTAGCCTTCGTGAATGAATATTGTTTTAAAACTACTCACTTTATTATTTTGTAAATGACTTGAGAATTTTAATATTTTGATGACTACTCAAGGTTTTTTACTCGTCATCATTGCAAGCAGTCCGTCCCAATACTTGGCCGGTTCTCCTTTCTCAAACCAGCACAAGTGAAAATAATATGGTGGCCTTTAGAGACGCACGCTTCTTTACGTTTTACGTCTATGTAAGTTATATTTAATTTCCAATACGCATACAACTATAAAAATAAGAAATCCATATAGATTCTAATTAAAACCTTCTGTTCTGAAGAAAAGTTCTACGTCTTTCATTATCACCATTAACTAGCTAAGAGCAAGTTAAATTTCGTCATGACATTAAACATATTTTATCGGACATACAAGATTTGTAATTGGTAAATGAAGTAACATACTTCATTTCATCTATTACATATAGGAAGGTTTGCAATCATTCAATCTGTATCACTTTCAGAAAATTGGGTACGGACAAAATAAAAATATTTTTTTTATTTCCAACATTGCTTTATACAGTTTAAATGCAACATCGTTAAAAACAAGAGACCTAATGTAATATAATTTATAGACCTGCTGAACTACGACGTAGACAGAGTCACTGACACATTTAATACTATCTGTGTGAATGTCGGCATAAATTTCGTATCTTATCAATTTAAGGTTCGTCTAGCTTCCATTATTTATCTAAAGCTACTAACGTCAAGAATTGGCCCAATGTCGAAGTTGCGAGAATGTGTGCGTTAGTGAACTAATTTAGACGCGGAACGAGCGTCAACGAGACGAAGCCCTGACGAGACATCCCGCCCCACTGACACGAATGCTGACCACCACTGAAATAGCAAACGCGAAACGCAACTTACATGCACACGATGCATCCACATTACAACGGCGCACGCGTATCAAATTGAAATGGCTTCAATTCATACGGCAATTCCCTTGCGTAACCTCTCAGCTTAGATCATATCCTCATACTAGGTCATCCGTGGTTTGTCGACGTTTATCCTGTTACGTTAAATTTAGTTTCAACACTTCAAAAGTGTCATTTTTAAGCTATGAGATGATACATGAATTCGTCATGATATTTTCAAAATCATTATCATTGATAAATCAATATAAATCAATCATAATTTCTCGGAATGGTTTTTTCTGTTATATTTCATGATGTTTATCAATTATTCTACTTGTATACTATTATTTATTTTAAAAAATCCATCTCATTGTCATTTCACTCTTATTTGAATTTCCTTGCACTAATCTTCTGGCGCTTTTTTTCTATTCTCATTTACGACTCCCCTTTTTTTTCTTGAACTTAATTTCTCCCGGATACTTTCCAAACGTGGTCAAGAAAAAGACTATTGCCAAAATGTGAAGTGAAATGATCGTTTGGTTTACAGTACCCAGTGGTCATTAAAGATCGGCTGGACTGTATAGTCATTTTACTACTTACAGAAATATCGAAAATAAAATTGCTCATAAAGATCCTTAATGTAATGTGAATGACCGGACGACCCCAATAGAAAACGACATTTGCATTTGATATTTTCTGATATTCAAATGTACTGTAAATTATTATTATAGGAATTCTCTGCAACGCTGTAATTATTAAGTCATAAAAGCTGTTTAGTAAAATATTGTGTATTAATATTAGATACTTTATGTGCCTAGTTTATTTTTGCACATTCTTCGTCATAGTTACATACTAGACGGACTTCATAATTTTTCAAGATCCAAACCTGTAGGTTAAGGCTTGTCTTTTATTGATTGTTCGGGTGAAAATCTTCCTAGTCATTCCCTAGCGACTAACTTTTGACAACCCTATTAAAACTATAATTGGGTCAACAGTCACTACCACAAATTGGTTTTAATTGCGATACGAGCTGGCGATTTGGAACGTCTCGGGTATTCATCAACTGAAGACATTTTTACTGCTACCTTCTTACAATACTAAAATGTTCCATCGCTGGACCGTAATACGACCCCATAGATTACGACAACGCTTTTTTCGAATATACTGCTTCCATAATTTTAAGTATTAGGGCGAATAACTAAATCCATACGATGAACTTCTCTACCTCTTACCTAAATTACGACATTCAAAACTTCATGGTTATGAACGCTTAGGTACATATTAAGACGATCATACAAAACAATGTAAATTTTACATTCATCTCTTCAGCATTCGACACTCTATGATACTTGAACAGATAGACAGACATTCGCTTCATATGCATATTATATGTAAGACTTTCTGACATGTTCTCATCAGCTAAATTAATTGAGCGTATCGCGCATATATATTAAGCTATCTATCTTCATCGCACGTTTCAGGCATGTCATTTGATGCGCATTTACTTATTCAGCAATTTAGCATTGACTCAACTAAACCACTGATAGGTTACCAAATGAACAAAATTTAAAAGCCTAACATACTCCAGCGTGAAACCACTTCGACTAAGGTGCCTTGGTTTTATGCATCCCGTTCAACATTTAGCACTGATGGCAATAAAATTACTATTAATACTGATAAATGAAAATAACAGCGCTATTTTTAAACATTTACAATGGCTTATAGTCACCTATCACTAATCTAGTCAAATTTAAATCTGGTGCTTACTACTTCATCCGCGGAAATATCAATCATCCAAGAAGGAAGTATTATTTTATCAGTTTTGAGTACTGACCAATTTAATTTTTAGCGAATTAATGTTTAGAAATCCTGTCAATACTCTCTCTCCCCATAAAAAACCTCAGTACAAGACTTCATGCTTCTAGATCCATTGATTCAGATTGTGTGTTATCTACCAGTCAATCATCGTTAACATTTCATTGCGTAGATGTATCTTCAAATAGTCTTTGATTATCACTTTCAACCTATTCATATAAAATCATGCCCGTTTGAAAATGAAGTGAAGCTTACGAAAATAGCCGGCCTATTCTCGTGCACTCATATTATAAAATCGTTCCAAGGCCGGAGAGATGTTTGGTCATACTCTTGTGTTGTGTTAGTTGCCGGATGTTCCTCGTTGCGTTTGAATCTTCACGATGTGTTTATACAATTATTCCCTTAAAATTAAAGTTAACTTTGCCTTTCATACTTGAAGTTTAAATATAATCTCTCTTTGAACACTTATTACAAATTTTTAGCTCCTATTGGTATTTTATATACATAAAATTACTAACAGTTTTAGCATTTAGATAAGCCATTTTTAATCAATATATTATTAAACAATATTAAGACGAGAGATTGACATAATGTCTGTTATCAGACAATTACAATAACGTACCCACAAGGTAACTTGTTGCGATATCTCATTAAAAGTTTCCCCGCTTTCATGATAAATACATAATGTTTTAAAAGGTCACCTTCCGTGGATCTTATCTTATCCACTGTCACACTGGACGTGGAGGTAAACAAACGGAGCGGACACGGCAAACACGTGGACTTCACGGCAAAATGACGTTGTTATTGTAGATATTATTACAACAATCGATTAACCTTATTATAAAAAGTTCGTAACATAATATATTGAATATCTTCTTAATATATATAAATTACGTGTCACGGTGTTTGTCCGCGATGAAGTCCTAAACTACTAGACCGATTTTAATCAAACGTTGCACACCATGTGAAGTTTGATTCAACTTGAAAGATAGGATAGCTTACATCTCCATTTATAGTAGCAATATAATTTTATTAGAAATTATTTGTTTAATATCTTACAAAGGATTTGTTTCATAAGATTCTTACAGATGGCGGTGTAAGGTAATTAGTCGGCTAAATTGAGTATGTAAACCTTAGTTTCAGCGCGTGGCTGGGTCTACTAATACATATTTTAATTTAATTATTTATGTACACGTATACAGTATATTTAAAACAGTAATAATGTAATTTTGTACACAGGTACTATACATACAAATTAACATTTAATCTCTTCGACGTCACATAAAGTTTAAATATTAACCAATATTGTCATGGATACTTGAAATAATAGAAACACTTTGTTTAATATTATTCGCGTATAAAATTTTATTTAACCAACTTCAACAAAGGATTGTTTTCTCTTTATCTATCTTTTATGTTTATACAGCCGTATCTCCGTTATTTAAGAACGCATTTTAATAATCGTTTTTTTTTATAACAAAAATCTCCCATTCACTTCACATAAGAATATGGTGAAGACCAACGATGAGGTCCTAGAGATAAAGTGAGCTCCTCAACGGAAGGTAGTTTGACCGTGAATGAAACTGTTAAGATTTTTGTTATTGATAACACGAATATTGCAAAACCAGTCCATTACAGACCATCTCAGGGTCTAATATGTGTTATGGAGCCATGATTAAACATATTTTGTGAAAAACTTACTTGTATAAGGCAATAAAATAATATTTTATTTGCGTTAATAAACAAAAGGTTCAGTTTTTGCACCCACTATTTTGCAACTGGCAGTGAAGTTTTTCTTTATGAAGTTTCAACTTTTTTTTAATCTTATTTTGCGATGCTAGCACTTTGGGAATACCTTCTGCTAATGGTTTAAAGTTTATAGTTTACGGAACCGGTACGAATAATACATAGATACTTTCTATTTCACACTGCAGGTCTCTGGAAGGTTGATCAACGAAAAATTAACTAATAAACTGTCAAATCAATCATCAAACGATAATCGGGTTACTGAAAACACAATTATCTAATTTAGTTCGTATAATTTATCAGTTAAACAGAGTAGAGGCGAGAGAACAGAACGTACATACATATGTCAAATGCGATATTATTTTTTGATTTGA
The DNA here is from genome assembly GCA_018248895.1 of Carystus phorcus. Taxonomy (NCBI): domain Eukaryota; kingdom Metazoa; phylum Arthropoda; class Insecta; order Lepidoptera; family Hesperiidae; genus Carystus; species Carystus phorcus. Next base: position 18,366 of record DWJN01000351.1, read on the forward strand.
TTCCAAGAATTGGAAGAGGTAGAATGCCGTAACTTCTTATTTGCTACGAATAGTTTTCTGGTATGTTCAACTGCTAGGTACTCTTACAAAGTGATAGTATTATTTCATCTACATAAATGGTTCAGTTGCAAGTATGTCGATATAACAGCGGCAATATAAAGCTAATATTGAACTGTCACTTAAGAAATATTTTTTTATGCTTTTTCTATTCTATTTTTAAAATCGACACCATATTTCAGTTCAATACTAAGTTCGCCAATACTTTATGACAAAAAAAAAACTAAGTTTATTTAACTCAAAGTATTTACAATCGCTTATCGTGCACGCTATTCATAGTTCATTACTAGACTACATACATCAAAGATCCGAAACAAGAGGCAATCCACGCTTTAATTGATACGGCTCACACACTGCCTTATTACCCACACGACATTACCACCAACACATTAAATCACCTTGCACATTAACCAAGATCGCCCATACATCAGAAAAACACGTGTCACATTTTGGCAAAACTCAGAGTTATTATCGATGCGTAAATAATATTTAATAAAAAAAAGTATGTCTCGGCCGTTTCGCAACAGATCCGTATAAAATTTTTAAGCTTCACGCAGCTTTATGTAGGACATGGAGATGGAAGTATATAAAAGGAAACCATTTATCGCCGGATTACCATCTGTGCGAATTGAGAGGAGTTATTAACGCGTTTATCAAGCCTTTATAATCGGACACGAAATTATGAAACATTAATAATCTGCGAGTATTATTTTATAATAGTGAACACGCGCCGCCCGCCACTACGCTTGTGTAGGATTGTACGTAGAGTTCATAATGCAACATAAATTTTGTCTGTATCATTTATAAATATTAACTTCTATTATAAATTTCAAAATACTAAAATTAAACTGAAACTGATTAGTTACGTAACAAGAAAAAAAGAGCGTATTTTAAATCGAATTAAAAAAAAATGATGTGTGACATTTTAATCTGTAATCAATTTGTAATGAAAGACTCGAAGAGTAATTGATGTACTGATTTAAGATTTTTTTGTAAAATGCTAATAAACGAGTAAATATGGTAATTTTATGTTTGGAAGTTTTTACGAAAATTGAGAAAAATATGCTGTTTGGAAATAACTTTGATTTAATGTCAAAATTGTGTGTGACAACTAATCTGTTCCAATACAACAAATGTATGTAAAATGAACAGAAAAATACCATAAGCCCTGTACACAACAAACCGTTTGTGAGCTCATGTGCACCCGAATACCATCATCGATCAACGGAGCTGGGTTGTTTTGTTTTGACTGACACGTAATGAAGTTTAATGAAAAACAAAAGTCTATATCTACAGCAACAAATACAGAAAATGGATTTGTATTCGTATCCATCACAATCCATCCCAATACTAGAATCGGATTTAAACCCCGAAAATAAATCCCAACGACAGTAGAAGTACAAAGTGAGGTTGACGTCAAGCATTAACTTATCACTACATAGTATAAACAAAGTCGCTTTCTCTGTCCCTATATCCCTATGTATGCTTAAATCTTTAAAAACTTCGCAACGGATTTTGATACGGTTTTTTTAATAGATAAAGTGATTGAAGAGGAACGTTTATATGTATAATACGTTCACAGTTTTTCTGTAGTGTATTTAGTATCAGCATTGCACCCGTGCGAAGCAGGGACGGGTCGCTAGTGTTAAATAAAATAAAAATATCAAATTTCATTCAACTTCAAAAACATTATTGAGTACCCTAAGACGTTAATATTGTCTTCGCAAAATTTTCAATATTGGAAATGGTAATTGATTTTCAGTGGATACAAACAGGATACGAACTCTAGTTAACCGCACGGACGCCTAACGTTGGAACCAATCGGTTATAACAACTTATTGATAGTGTAGTCTTCAAGGTTATTTTAATATCATTATCCTTATTCAAAATTCGTACCATCTATCGTGTGCATAAAGTATTATTGTTAGACGCCCGACGTCAGCCAGTATTACAGTGGTGGTAAATAATTCTTTGTGACCGTAATTATACCCGAATGACTAATAATAATAATGTTTCATGACCCACATCTAAAATTGCTATCAACGTAAGCATGATGAGGTGAATGTACCTACATACAGTGAGCCACATTATTTTGCTGAAACTTATCAATAATGTACTGCCGAAAATAGACATGAAGATGCAGGTAAAGATTTAGAAATATCTAGATTATAACGACTAGACAAAGATAACTTGTCGAATGTTAGTTTGTATGCTCAAAGCAAGGTTGATTAGGGCATAAACGACACGTTATGCATATTTCGAATAAAATCATGAATGAAATCTGTATAATTAAATGTGGTCTCATTATTTTACATCTACTTTCATTCTAAGTAATATGAATAACATATTCGTTTGTAGGAGTAAGACTTTAGCAAAATCAACTCACCCATGTACAAAGGCGACTGTCTACTGCCGACATTATCGTCGACGTACGGTATTCCGAGCGTGGCGATCCCGGTCTGGCCGACCCCGACCACCAGCAGACAGATGAAGAGCCAGGGGATGACCACGGCGGTGATCGAGTTCCGCTCGACGGTGCCTTGCGCCTGCGCCGCGTCGCACATCGTGACGTTGCCTTCCAGCGAGCACACCGGCGCCGCGCCGCCCCTGTTCGCGCCCTGGTGCAACCCCAGCAGCGCCGTGCCGTAATTGGCGTGCGGCAACACGCAGCCGATCACACCAACCGCCAGCACTAGCATCATGCACGCGATCCACCGCGGCCGGTGACCGCGCCCCGCCAGATACGTCAAAAACAGAGCCGTGCATATCTGCCCTATCTCCGTCGCCGAGAGCAATATGCCCGTCGTCTTAGATTCCACCTTGAACAGCTTCTCCACCGTTGTAGTCACGCTCACGAAGTACGTGAGGAACATTCCCTGCAGCACCCATCCGGATAGGAACACCAACATGAACACCCTGGTGGAGTGGAACACGGACGGGGGCCTCGCATCCTGGCGCGCGGGCATCTTGCAGTCGAGGGAGCCATTATTGTTACCGGTCGCTAATCGTTCCTGTTCCTCTGGTGTGGCCTCGATGCCTTTCATAGCGCCGTCCTCGGGTGCGGGGCCGGTGGGACCCGCCTCCCCGCCCGCTGAGACTGTCGCGACGGCCGCTGCCCTGCAACAATGACAAATTTATGTTTAAACGACTTTTAGAACTCTTAATATGGAGTGCTTAAGCTCGATTAAATTAAACTCACGTCATGATTACACCTAGACTATTCAACCCCTAACACGAGTAAGGCCTGCCCGAGCGGAAACTAAGTACACGCGAATCTTTACCGAACGGAATATTTCAGATAACGGAACCGGCACGGAATTATGATTAATGATCGAGAAAACAAGAAACGTATAGCCGGCGAAACGCGGCCGACTCGGGCGCATACTTTTTGGAGACTGTTGAACCTGTTGCCGAAGCTGTGGCGAGGGATGAAGAAGCTGCGTGCGCGCACACAGCCCGGCGCAAGCAGACTGCACCGTGCAATTACAGCCGAAGTGCGCTGCACCCGCTGCGCCCGCCCCTCGGCATCTCCCCACGGGGTTTTTATTGGCTGCCCATCCGTTTTTTGTGCGGCACGCATTTACACACGATGAAAGCCGTCTGCACGCCGCCCTCCTCGGAAGATTCCCTCTCGCCTCGCCACTGCGGAATGTCTTTGTCTCTTCGAAGTTGCTTTTTAAGCCCGTCTTTATTTACATTTTACATACGGTTCGAACGGAGCCGGGCGCGGACAGTTTTTTTGATCTGGCTCTCTTTCAAATGTTTCGACCGGTCCATTCAAAACAAACTTAAAAATACACGTCGTTCACCGGCAACTTTGAACGCCGATTACGAGCGCAGATAACGATTATTGATTGCGCCTCCACCGATACATACCTACGGGAGTACAGATGCAGAGGACGCAGCGCTAGATTCGCAATAACAACCACCGCGGAATATTAATGTGAGCGTCGAGAACGGTTAACAGGACTTGCGAAACAGCAGCTGGGGCCGTTGACCACCGACGACACCGACACCTAAAGCGGCACTACACCCTGTCGCCAGTTTAAAAATCAACAAACCGACTAGTTTGAAGATTACACTAATAGCCAATGACTTATAAGTAAAACACGCAAGCGCAACGCACGAGATGAACACGACGACTGCTGATAACTGAGTATACTGGTAACTGCATTCTGAGATAAATACACATAACTTGTGCATCGGCCGAACTATCGTGGATTCCCTATCGCTCCACTGATAACGGGACGCGGCAAATAGGCGAACTACTTGTAAGCAGGTTACTGGCCGAACAACCTTAACGACGCGCCCTGTACGTATATAAAAAAATATATTTTCATAAGCGCGATGAAACTTCTCTCCAACCGTACCCAATATTACTACACGTTAAAAGCAAAACTGAGATCGTTCACTCTCAAAAGATTATTAAAATTCGACTTTCACCTCACCGCAGTAGAGCATAATTAAGAAAACTCCATGATTACTGTACTTAGAGCAATCGGTAATTGAGGTTTAAGACTCGGAAATAAAGGGCATCATCCAGACTCGATCATAGTTGATAGCCCTTATGTGGTAAAGCAAAATCTATTTGCGAAAACAGTAGTACAAGTAACTTTCTCACGCAACGATTCGAGGTTACGAGTACAATCAGTGGCCGTTTATTAAATCTCAGATGGCGATTGAGCTACAATGAATCATGGCTCGGGGGACACGAGGCCCATTGCTACGAATTGAGTAACTAACAACCGATGATATATTTAAATTTAACTTTTGTGTAGACGACGGAGGATAACAAATTACGAGAGTGACAGGAAACAAGAAGATTGCTCAACTCGCGTCCTTACTTACGATCCGTGACATTACAAAATGAAGAACGATCGATTCAGAAATAACCGCAGCGCCGACCCAAATCAAAGTTCGTCTGTTTGTCAGCATGAAAATACAAAAAGATACTGTTCGAGCACAAATAAGCCTCGCCGTATTCGGTACAAACGTATGGACTCATACATACGTTTTGAAATTCACATCGGCTCCTGCGCACGTCATAAGATTTTAAAAGACAGAACAAACGGACGATAGCACTGCACGAGCCGACCTCGACGCAAAAAGAAATAAAACATTATTCCCTTTTTGCACTGTTTAAACTTTTAGAGGAAATCAGTACAACAAAAATAAAACACATGTACTTCACGTGCTAAAATAAAAACTGAAGCAATCCAAGCATACCTTACGGCCCATTATGAAAAAAATTTAACAATGAATCCTTTAATGAGCAAAAAGGTAAAAATCCACAGTAACCCACCGAATACCAATAAATTAAAAAGAAAAAAGTGTCTGCATTGTGAATAAAATTTTGCATAAAAACGCTTTGGTTCTTGCATTTAATTGATTTGTGGTATAGTATTGTAGCCACACGAGAATAGAGGTTGGAATAACAATAAATTTATTTAACACTGAACGCGCTTTTTTTTACTACCCTGTGTTGTACAAATACATTCATTTTTATGGGTTGAGTTTTCCTTGTTATTCGTACTTTAACTTAACTTACACATTGGACTATTCTTGTTTGATCACAACGCGAGCGTTTCAAGGAAATACATATCAGTACGAGTATATGGTATTGCAAATAACAGTAACATACCATGAAAAATCGGCGTGTTTTTTTTTAAAACTAGCCGACAAACAAGAAGTCCGATTTATCTGAAGGTAAGTGTTCACGTCGCCGATGGACATCAGCAACACAAACTGTTTGCATTGTATCACAGGTTACTACCGGTTAGATAGTATGTAATGGGTTACATACATACATCTTTGTATGGTATTTTTAAAATTATTATTAGTCAATTCTTGAATACATCTGGCTTCAAGTTGCACTCTGACCTGGTCTTGGTGGTAAAACAAGGCAATTAAAAGGTGGACATTTTTATTTATCACTCATTATTCCGGTCACAAACATTGGCGAAACTATGCCAGATAAACTTTAAAATCTATGTTTTACATATTTTTGTAGTAAAATTTCAGTACAATACATGACGATAGTTGCATAACGAATCATATTTATACTGCAATTAAATGAAGAGTTAAGTTTTTCAGTGCGTAATCAAGTTTGGCACCTTATTACAAATAGGACAAAAACGAACTTCATTGTACATCGAAATTGATGAGCAAAGTAATTATATTGAGACATGCAATCTTTCAAAGCGATTTTATCATTACATAGTATCGCATTCGAAAAAGCTCTAAATTACATTAAAGATACGTATTATACGCACCACGATTTGTATTCTCACCAATATTATTACATTATATAATCACAGTATATATTCCGTCGATTTATTGACGTCATTATTAGGCCAATAAACATTATAGATACTTGTATAAGGTTACGGCCAGTTCTGTCTGTTTCCTGATGGGCGTGGACCAAAACAAGGATTTGATTTTGTCCTAACAAGGTCAACATGAGACTGTTCGACAGAGACTACATATTTCCCAAAAACATATGAAGTAAATATGGTTTATTTATTTTACGTACTCACAATAAGATCTTTTCAACAACCTAAATTGCAGTTGCACGTATTAAACTGCGAAGACGAAGCATAACTTTTAACAGAATGTCAGGCGAAATATCGATGTACAAAACACATATCGTGAGTAACCGTAATGGCAAAACCTATGTACAATACAATTATCAAGAAACAGCTTAATATATTATAAAGTACGTGACTCCTAAACAACTTAACCGGTTTTAACCAAATTTTGTACATCCTGTCCAGTTTGATCCAACTTAAAAGATAGGATAGCTTACATCTAAATTTATAATCGCAATATTATTTCGAATTATTTGCTTAATATCTTAGAAAGAATTACTTCCATATGATTGTAACAGATGGCGGTGAAAGATAATGAATTGACAAAATTGAGTATGTAAACCGTAGTCACAGCAACTCGTGGCGGAGTCTTCTAGGTTATATGTATTTGTTGCAGAAGAACTATATTATAT
>DWJN01000352.1:0-25387 GCA_018248895.1 Carystus phorcus
AAAAATGACGTGCATAAGTGTATTGAAATAATACCTATATGAATAAATGATTTTTGAATTTGAATTTGAATTTAAATCCTTTCTTAGCGGATGCCTACGTCATAACATCTACCTACGGAAAAATTTCAGCCCGATCCGTCAAGTGGTTTGTGCTGTGCGTTGATAGATCAATTTGTCAATCAGTCACCTTTGGAGTTATATATATTTAGATATTACTAACATGCTGCAGAGAGTTCGTGCGATTATCGTCACAACAAAATAAGTAGTAAAAGTAGGTTAGCGGGCAGCACGTAGTGAAAAATATATACCTAGATCTTATTTGAATTGAATTCGTTTCACTTCAGTATTACCCACAATGCTGAAACTATTAACAGAAAGAAGTAATGAAACTTAATTTCAACTTTCACACAATAAACGACGATACGACGTACGATAAGATTATATTTTTATTGACAGTAATAAAAATATGTAATTATTAACTGAGTACTGAGATAATTACAAATAAACGGACAGAGGCGAGTTTTAATTATATTGGTTTAATTGGCATCGAATAAAAAATATTTATTGATTAAACAACGATCCGTGTGTCGCAATGGTTCCCATGGCGGATGCCCGTTCAAAAGGTTCTGGGTTCGATTCCCAGCGAGGCATAAATTCAAATAATGAGTTAGAATTTCTGTTCTTGGTTTGGATGTCTGTCTGTGTTTTGTCCACGGCACCCACGACAAAAGTAGATCCTAGTGTGAGGCTATGTATGTATACTGTTATTATATTATTATTATTATAAAGTATCATGCTAATTTTTGGGTAACCCTCACTTAAATATTTCTAACTAATCAATTTAATATTCGTACAAAAACATCACACGTATTGATAAAAACTAGCACGCGTTACATAAACGCGCAATGTAAACAAAATCTATATTTCCAATGACTGCCAACCCTACACGTAGTATGTAAATAGTATCCTCATGTAAATTCCGCACTACGTCGACACTACTTGACCTTGGTCAGCATCACTTTCCATTTTATCCCCGTCAACGGCCTAACAACACCGTTAATCAATAGATCGAATTTAGCCTTGTTAATAATCAACACAAAACACCGCCTACATAAATCGTTTGGACTTAAAAACCCATTCAAAGTGCTTAGGCATTTCAAGTTATATTTATAGTACAGGCAGTACGTAATACATTCGAGTTATATTTACAGTACAATCTGTACGTGTAAACACAAACGTGTGTGTGTGTGTGTGTGTGTGTGTGTGTGTGTGTGTGTGTGTGTGTGTGTGTGTGTGTGTGTGTTCCGGGACACGTGAATTATTGACAATAAAAAAACACAAAAGTTATAAATCGCTCATAGCCCGGTGGCTCGCGTCCATCCACCGAAGCTATAGATAATGTTAAGCAACTGCGGGCATGGTCGGTACGTAGATGGGTTATCGCTAGTGGCAAAATTTTCATGAACGTTTCCGTGTTTCAGAGAATACCTTAAGCTATCGGTCCCGATTGCTGTCGCAGATAGCGTGAAGCCATGTCTTAGGCCTTCGGGCGACATAAAACTTTCGACACTTGGGTTGGCCACTAACCCCCTTTGGAATAGCATGGAAGAGTATGCTCTAGAGTTCCTCAGTCATAAGGAGACCCGTGCCTTGTAGTCAGTTGAAATTAATCAGGCCATTAATCAGTTGAAGTCGAAGCAAGACAGACAATGTAAAGTTAAAATTTAAAAAAATATCTAATTGAATTATATTACTCGTACATGATATCGAAAAATGAGACAGCACCCAAATTTCTAACTTTGTTATAGGTTAGTTAGATTTTCATAGAACCCCTGAGTTTTGTGGAATCAAATTTGAGAAGCATGATTTAAGAAAGCCCAATATAGAAATTCCCGAAGGTATGACCTAATCCACAACTTCCGAACCCTATCGAAAGAGGTACGTACCATATAACTTGTTAAATAGGCGAGTTTGCTCACTATGTTCTTCAAAAGTTTCAACATCCATACTATTTCTTGCTTGCGGCTTTGCCCAGAATGTCGTTTCATAAAATTATTATTAGTATTATTCTTAACTAACAGAGTTTTAACAGTGATCCTAGTTAATCCTATCCTTCGTACTAGATACAATGATGATACAAAGATGACGGTAAGACGACTTCATTAATTGAATCAGATCATTCATAATCAGTTGATAACTACCATTCTTCGTCGCTCTCTGTATTGCTGAAAGTCGTGTCTGTATTTTTGCCTTACTGGCTGACGAGCTACTTCAAAGCCACCCTGTCTTCTGCCTGGCGCAAAGCTTAAGTAACTGGGATGCCTATAATCTCTTCTACGATGTCAGACCATCGGGTAGATCGGCTTCTAGGTCCTCTGCCGTCTACTTTTGCCACCACAACCAGTTTGTCGAAATGTCTACCATTCTACCATTCATCTGATACAAATACAATACAACTAGCTAATTGCTTCAGTTTTTGTTTACCGTCCTTGTCACTCCCATTGTACGTTAACCTTCACGCGTTGACTCGTTATAGCTATCAAGTTGATGGTCAATTTACTCACACTATATTATTATTAGGTAAAATAAGGAGTGTTTCAGAATCAATGTTTATAACATAGATAATTTAGTATTACCAAGTAATAAAAGTATTAAAAACATCTTTAAAACAGAAACAACTTTCAAACCAATACACAAAAATAACTTAATTTTACACAATTTAAAGACCATTGTATTAAAAAAATTTGAATATTCCAAGTGGAGAATGAATGAGGAAGAAAATCGCAAGAGGATTTATTATACAATCCACCAATCACGTCTGATACATTCTCCGATATTCCAACTTGAATATGGAACGTTCTATTTTCAAACTTAAATATGGAACGATCAAATTCAAAAGTTGTTGGCAAAATTTCCATTCGACCGTGGGTATGTTATTTCTCGTTCAATATCCATAGCTTTATTTTTAGTGAAATTATTCAATCATATAATCGACGAGTATTCATGGAATCTTGGTCGTGTAAAGTAAGCTTTAAAACGCAATTTTGGAGGACAAAAAGATAAGGAAGACGTCGGTTTAAATCCTTTGAGACCATATTTCGTTTACAAATTCAAATATATGTATCTCTTGTTATTTAAAGCTTGGATTAAGAAAGAATCAACATGAATGGCACAAGGAATTAACACATAAAATTACTGGTAGAAAATGAAGCTAAATACATTGATAATATCGTTCATATACGTATTCCACCAACGATCTCTCCATTTTGTCTCCTTGTTTCCATTAATATATTTTTTTCATAACTTATCTTTCATAAAGGCAGACCCTCAGATCGTGTGGATCTATTTTATTCGTACAAATGTTTATAAAAACCCATAAATTCCTAATAAAATATCTCGTGTAAGTCTCGGGTAAGTGGCGATGTGGTCTTAGATGGTAAAGCGTTGGTAAAGCCATTTGTAACTTGAAGACATCCTCGTTGTAATTGGACGGAAGGTTGTAATCTGTTGGATGAAAGACATATCGGAAGACCGTTAGTGCATAAAGTGTGTACTAAACGGGGTCCAAAAACTTGTAAATGTCATGTATCTAAATGTCTTGAGATACACGACACATGTTACAGATGTATTCTGTATGCTAATACGCACTGTCTTAAGGAAAACAGTTTTTGTTGATGTCGATATCGAAAACTATTACGATGTCAGAAGTCGAGAAGGGTGTTTTAAATAGCAAAAAATCGACATACAACTTAAACGATTTGACCAATATCATAAAAAATCGCTTTGTCAATAAACAAAGGAAACGAAAAACTTCAATTAAATACGCTTCATTAAATATTCCGATTCCGAAGTCATAAGCATCAAGTAAACGCGCATTATTAGAAATAACTCAAAAGCTACACACGTCAGATGTCGTTCAAATATGAGACCATATGTCATAAACAAGCACCAGCTTTCGAATAAAAAATAATCATCCAAATCGTTACACCCAATAAAAAGTTACGAAGTAACACACAAAAATACAGACGAATTGAGAACCTCCTTCTTTTTTGGATAAAATAGAAAAAAAAATAACCTTAATAATACTTTTCCCTGGAATAAACAAACATTTGATTCCACGAAAGAGTCTGAGTGAAAACCGTGAAGAAACTAGATTGTAAACAGAAAAACCGCCTCGAACCAACGATGGAGAATAGGGGACATAAAAGTTGAGGCAATTTCGAATTCGCATTCTCGATTACAAAACCCACATATAAAACCCTTGTACCGTTGTATACTAGAACGGTAGCACTCAAAACCGCACGTGTACGGCAGTATGGCTATGAGTAGACAAGTACCAGGTTGTCATAAATCGTAAAATTTAATTTTGCTCCAGAAATGTTCATAGTGATGATATTCGGGCCACGTATCGCCGTGGACTCTGATTCCTTTTTTATGATCCAAATATATAAAACAGCTGCCACTAGTGTGTTTCATTTTAATGATCCCGTAGCTTGGAGTTGGCCTATTAGAAACAAAAATGTTTAGGCTCTATTTGTATAAAGCTAGGTATATATTTTGATGAAATTGTCATATACTTTTTTTACCTAACTTGTCGAAAAATATGCAAACGAACCAGCTGGTAACAATTATTCATTCTTACAAACATCAGTAATATTACAATGATTACGGACATGGTACGGACGGAAGTCTGTATTTTTTTTCTGTACAGGTCTATAACTTTTTACTGGGTAGACCGATTTACATGATTCTTTTTATATTCGAAAGCTGGTGCTCTCCCATTGCTCCCATATTAATTTGACCGACATCTGGCGAGTAGTTTTTGAGTTATCGCTGATAATAGGAAGTTGGTTCACGTTAATTGAGACACCTGGAAAGGCACCTACTTCCTAAGCAGTTTCCGTCATCAAATTATTTTATCCCTTTTGAAGGCGGTTTTTCTTTTATGGTAAAAGTTTTTTTCATAATGTAACGATCTAACATGTAAGTGATCACAAATACCAGTTTATCCTATTACAAGTAGGAAGAATTAGTTTGGCTTAGGCTTAACTGGATTATCCCGAAATTGGGTTTAGCCGGTAACATACATACATACATACATAGACTGCCCCAATACCGCGCAATACGTGATTTTTGCTTCCAGTATCTAATGCCAATTACAAAACGAGAAATCATTATTCATATATAAGCGTATATTATTGATCATTTAAATCTTAAAGTTAAATTGAAATGTTGCATTTAATTATGTAAACATAAGCAGCATTTAGCTAGTTGTTTAACAGGCTAGCAGTCAAGGTCGCGATGATCATGACACATTACAACCCGTAGACACGTCTTTACAAAGCCTTTATAATAAGCGTAATTATACAGTTAAATGATAGTAAATTGTGTGAATGGTTGAAGCCAGTGTAACGTTTTGGTTGTGTTGGACAGTCTAGCATACTGACCTCAATGATTGATCAATCCCTTGCCTCAAACCAGGGTGTCGTACGGAACCGGCTTCATTTTGTGGTAGGACTTAGTATGATTATTTTATCAATATTATTCAACAATTGTAAGTATTACCTAGCGTTGTTTGTTTGAGCGCTTTAATCTCATAAACTACTAGTTCGAATTGAAAAATTATTTTTGGGTCAGATAGTACATTTACCGAGGAAGGCTATAGATTATATAACATAACGCTATGACTAATAGGAGCTGAGCATTGATAACAAATGTTACAGAAATGGGACAACTGTTCCAAGGTAATACAAAGTTCGCCGGCTCTTTAGTGTTCAATATATTTTAATCTATTCTTCGGAAATCGAAATCTGCAACGATTTGTATACAAAAAGCTAGTTTTATATGTAAATATTTGATTTTTAAACCAACTATTTAACCCGTAATGCCTTTAAGTATATTAAGGAACTTCATAAAACTACTTAACTCGTGCCGTGGCTTCTTAAAAACGCTTTAGGAATAATTACGTGACTCATAATGTATAAATAACCCCAGTTCCGTAAAAGAAGTGTTTAAAAAATTATTATACAAGTAACCGACATATTTAATGTTATTTTCCTACTGACATTTCTTGATGAACTGGGCGCGTCCGTTTTGAAAATATAATTTAATGGGTTTTTTAAATCGCGCTTTGTGCTTTAAGCCGTCGTTTTTGACACTTTTATAATAAAATAAGCTTTTATTATACAAGAACATTTTCTTGTAGGTACATCAAAAAAGTAATCTAAATAAACACATTTTTCATCACGGATACTAAACATTTACGATAAAGAATAACGATGAAAATATTATAACAACAATAGACAGGGTTTTTGTTTTTTTTTCCAGACGTCTGCAGTGGAGAGATCTTTTTACGCAGAGATAACTGTAAGGACTAGCGGCATCCAATTCATGCCCCAGTACAAGGCACGGGTCTCTCCTTAAATTGAGGAGGCCTAGAGCATACCTTCAGCTTCCAATATGGATTGCTGAGGTAAGGGTATGGATAAGAACTGTAAAAGCTCTTTCTATCTATCTATCAGCCTGTGGACGTCCACTGCTGGACATAGGCCTCTCGTAATTTTCGCCACTCTGACCGGTCCTGAGCCTTCTGAATCCAGCGGATGCCGTCTTCTTCAGGCCGTCAGTCCACCTGGTCGGAGGGCGACCTACGCTCCTTTTTCTGAAGCGTTTAAGGACCTTTCCTCCCCGAAAGCATTAAGCGCGGGGTATACCTACGTTCCATAAATATGCCGCGAATAGAGAAACCATAAATAGGGAATGGTAATTTATGTGGTATTTTAGGGGATACGTTCTTAGGGCACAAAAGAATAAAAAAAATATATATAAAAAAAAAACAATTTCGATATCATTTAAAAACATACTTTAGGCAAAGTTGTAATAAGATCTATTTTTTTTTTTATTAGTTTATAAGGATATTGGGTTGGATACCTATTGGAATCCTATTGGACTTCAACCAGATTTTTTTTATTTTATAAAAAAATATATTTTATAAACACTTTAAATAGTCGAAATACTACTTCAAAACAATTAGGTTTTCTAAATAGACTGATTTTTAGAAGCCGATAACTCGACAAAAAAACATTATATAAAAAAAATATTGTGTGTGCACATTAATATTGCACATAATAGGTCCAAATATGAACAAATTCCGGAACCTCACTTTTTTTTCCGGTTCGCATGACGTGAAATGCCCCTATAATTAATCTTTTTTACCATAATACATATCGAACTTTAAATAAATATGAAGATCTGCATAAACGAGTAACTGAAAACGTCAAATGAAATAGATATTTATAAAGTTATCCAAAAAAAGAGAATATTCGCTTATATATTTTTTAAAAGAAACATCGTATTACTATGTTTTTATCTCAGTTTTTTGCAAAATTTATAAGTTGACTGTTTATTCGACACCATTAGAAACTTTATATTAGGTACTGAAGGTGCAATATGTATGTTAATAAAAAAAGTGGAGGTTTTCAATACGTGTTTTTTTTATTTGGGTTATTTCTTAACTTGATGCTAGGTATACCGATTTGGATCATTATTTTTTTATTCGAAAGCTGGTAATCATGCGGGTGTTTGTCATGTAGTTCAATTAAAAATTGAGTGATATCTGACGGGAAGTTATTGAGTTATCGCTTGACGCGTATGACTTCAGGATATTTATTACTTTGTAATTAATTGAAGTCCATTTTGACAAAGCGATTACTAAAAAATTGTGTCGTAAACTAAAAATTCAACTTCGTTTAATTTCCTTAATATGGACTTTAGAATACTTTATTAGTAATAAATTTTTACAGCGTCTTTGTAAACTCGAAGCAAATTTCATTATTCTTTCTAACTAAAAATTATATACATTATGAATCTAAAGCTTTAATAATAATAGTAACAGTATTATATTTAATTTTCAATTCGTTTAATTTGATATAGAATAGTAACGTCTCTTGTATTGTAACGGAATCACGATTCATCATAACTAACACTACCGTCCGTCCGTCTTTATTAGCGATAGAAAAACATTCTTCACCAATTAAAACGTTTAATACATAAACTTGAATTCCGTGCGTGCTTTGCTGCCAACTTAACC
This sequence comes from Carystus phorcus, assembly GCA_018248895.1. NCBI lineage: Eukaryota > Metazoa > Arthropoda > Insecta > Lepidoptera > Hesperiidae > Carystus > Carystus phorcus. The sequence goes on from DWJN01000352.1 coordinate 8,090, forward strand.
ACAGCATCCAAGTTATTTCGTCGAAAATACTACTCTATTACACAGGGAATAAAGGTCCTAAAATACAGGCACGCAGCAAACATATCGTGGTTGAATATCTCAGGCACGTTTTTTCGATGAGTTTTGAATCAGTATAAAAAGCAAAAGTCGCGTCGTCAACCATCAGTGCGATTTGACCCATCCACGCAGGAAGAGCCCTATCGGATACAATGAATCTGGTAACTTTAGAACAGAAAATTTTGTTATGCAACATAAGTTAGGTCTTGCGAAAGCTAGGTCACGAAATATTAGACTTATTTCTGTTGAAAGTTTTGAATTCAAAAGAAACGTCTGACCCTTTTGTTGGTTATAATAGCAATGTCACGTAATGGTTTATTTTGAATGTTATTGTAAGATCAAGTAATATTTGACATCTAAAAGTATATCGAAGGACATTCGCTTTACTTTAGATTTATTATATTAAAGATTTCGCCTAAATTTTACTATTATTATAAATTTAATATAAATTCAATCTTGGTAACATTTTATAGGTTCTGGTGACCGCTTTAATAGCGGTATGTGGAGCTGATAAGCTTGATCGAACTTACCTTCCTCCTGCATCTGCCAGCACGGCTGGCGGAAGTCCAGGGTCACTTCAGACGCCTTTCAAGACCTTCAACCAAGGTTTAGGAGGAATACCCAAGGGCGGGTACAAGAATGAGTTCGAAGGCGTTGTGGTAGATGCGTCTGGTGCCGGAACGAGAGCATCCGGTGCTGATGACACCGGACTAGGAGGCCCGAGAATAGCTTATGGATCCCTCGACTCTAAAGTGGGCGACGCAGCTTTCACTGCAGATGCTGCTTTCCCGCGAGTTGGTATCAATGCAGATGTGAATACACCAGGAGTATTCAACGCTAATCAACAAAGCTATGAATCTAAACCTGAAAGAATACAGTCTTCTCGGGACCGCGTATCAAATACAGTGAAGTATGAGAGTGACGTTAGCCCTGATAGATTTAACTACGCCTTCAAAACCGACAATGGAATCGTTGCTGAAGAAAATGGAATCGAGGTTAATGGTGTCAAAGCTCAAGGTGGATACTCGTATACCGGTGATGATGGGCAAGTGTACAGTGTGACGTATACAGCAGATGAAGAAGGTTACAGGCCCAAGGGGGACCATCTCCCGACTCCGCCGCCAATACCGGCGGAGATTCTCGAGTCTTTGGAGAAGAACGCTCAGGATGAGGCGGCAGGAATAATTGATGATGGTAAGTTTGTTTTATTCACAATATCAACACGTAACGTTGCTTTAAGATTAAATTATACATACGTAGATATAATAAGATATTTATGTGACGTGAATGGCTACGTCATGGAAACCTGATTCATTTATTAGTAGGCATTACTATGTGATAGATATAAAAGGTGCATGTAGAAGTCCAAAACTGGCTTGATGTGGTCACATTCATACCATAGTATTAGTAGTCTGGTTACTTTGTGCAATACTGTTGTCGTTAAATGAGTCAGAATACATTTCAATAATGACCAGCAGCTAATATCACCAGCTATATAGCGAATCCCAGTGCTTAGGTACGAGCATGAAGTCGTTTATTAGAATAGAATAGAATAGAAAGCATTTATTTCGTCATTGTTACTTAAGGACTACAACATACAATTTGAAAACAATTATTTAAACTTTAGGCGAAAAAGGCTGCACTCAGCGAGGTCTGCTGTTTCTCAGTACAAGTACTGTTATAGATATTATGCTCACGGAATATTTAAAGTACTCAAAGTACACGAATACTAACTCAATAACAATCATACTTGGTGTGTCTATAATTAGATAGAATCTCTTTTAAATCGGCTACATAATTACAAACAATACGTTAATTATTTTGAAATTTTAGGCAATTATTAAATAAGGAGACAGGTATAAGTTTTAGTTGATACAGTTTGCAGCGTAATATATTTTACAATGTTAGAACAGAAGTCAATTAAATTAAATTCGAACTTAATTTTATTTTGTCAAGAAGATTGGTTCGTAATTCCATATTAAATCGATATAAAGGAATGGCGTAAAATATTGAATATTCGAATTTGTCCACTAATATACTTGTATCCTTATTAACCTTAATGAATATTCCAGACTTTTCCTCTTGATCCTTGAAATTTAACACCTCGAATAGACAATAACAATTAACGCAAAAATGTTTATTAGTCACGTTAAAAGGATTACTTCAATGGATCAAGGAATATCTCATAAAATCAAACAACTGATCAAATATCATCGGCATTGAAATAGTACTAACGAATCGAATGATCCTCAATTAAATAGATAAAAGCTCAAGCACGCACACAGACAAACTGAGGTAATTGACCTCAGAGAACGTTGTGCTACAAACGAGATAGGATCTAAGGATTGACAAGATACACGATAATATTTCGGTGTGCAATCAATCTCGAGATGTTGATAATTTTATTCGACCTGAATACTCATTAGTTGTTATGTCAGATGTGATTAAGTGATGTATTTTTTATTGTACTGTTATTTACAGTTTTGTACATTCGATTTAAGAACGGAATTGTTACAACCGTTTACTTACTTGATCCTTCGAGCATATAAATTTATATATAATTTAATTTTCGGAATGATAAATTAGTTTTAACGATTTCAGTATACATTATATAGAAGTGGACTATATAATACACAAAATGCTCTGGGGTCGTTTTATCTTATACTAATATATAAAGCTGAATAGTTTGTTTGTTTGTTTGATTGTTTGAACGGGCTAATCTCAGAAACTAGTGGACCGATTTGAAAAATTATTTTAGTGTAAGATAGTCCATTTATAACGGAAGACTATATATAGGCTATAGAACATCACGCTAAGATGAATAGGAGAAGAGTAGCAGTAAAAAATATTACAAAATTGGCAAAAGTTTGAGCTTTCCTTGCGTGTGCTGAGTAAACGGTGAAAGTTACTCAAAAATCATGTATTACAAAATTGTTTCCCTCTAAAAGATCTAAACAAAAGTCCGCGATAGCATATGTCTAGCTTTTAAGGTTAACACACTATAACCATTTTCATGGCAAAACAACGTTTGCTGGTTAATCTAGTAAACCATAAACACGTTAGGTGGATCGAAGAATCTAATTATAATTTAAATCATAACATATGCCCTAAGTCTGAATATTTGTATGATATTTTCAGTATAGAATCCCTAACATAAATAATACTTTTTTATCATAATATCAATGGAAGCGGCAAATTTATTGCAATGTCAGAGAATTATACAGGGATGAATGTCAAAGGTATAGAGTTTCTCTTAGTAAAATCTTCGATTTAGTATAATGGGCAGTAGAAGCGTTCGAAGATAGCGATCGTGGCACAATAGCCGAGGTTAGCTAAAACGTTCGTTGGTTCGCATTGTTGTGCTAATATTCAGACCGGTCCGTTGTTCATCTCATGAATATTAACTGCCATTAATTGTCTCTTAGACAGACACTCACAGTTGAAAACAACCGTATAATTACAAGCACGACTCTTAAGTCACATTTCTGTTCGTATGTTATATTCATGAGTAATAGTTTGCATCACTTTGTCAGCTTTGATTCTGTTTATAATCATCTTGTTACAACTAAAACTACTTACCTTAATCCATGCACTTCTCATAGAGTATATATACTCATAGTAGTACGTACCTGAGAACAATATAAAGATGATTAAATAACAAACACGCTATTCAAGGAAGCTTTTGTATAAAAAATATAACTGGGCTAATTTAGTTAGGAAAAGTAAGACATAAAATTATCTGTACAACCAGGTTTGAAATCTAACCCTGTATGTCAGTGGTACGTCCTAGCAGTCTATCAATAAAACAGGTATACTTTACAGGTGTACTTTCCAAAAAAATCTTTGTACCACCCAGTATGGTTCCCACAATAGATGGAACTCTACTGTGATGGAGAATACTACCTCTAGTATTCACCATCCTTCTTTCCATTCGTACTTCTTTTCTTACTAAAACGAAATATTACAAATTGCGTTGTAGCATTGGAGAACACATTTAATGTCCACACTATCCATATTTTTTTCTAACTCGGTTTCAGATATTGTACAACAATATACTTCTTAGATAAGTAAATAGCAACCTTTCATGTAACTATTTGTACCTTTCATGTCTTTACAGGAACAATAGATGAATTTTATAATTATTATTTTTTTTTACCTTATTGGACGTTTTGAAGAATGAATTTTAGACGAATTAATCAAGTTTATTATTTAGATAGTAATTTATGAATATAATGACAAGATTTTTATTCATAAATAAACAATCATGTTGCCCTTATTTTTATAAGACTATAATAAGTTTTTATTATTTTTCCAACCATTTTTAAACCAAACTACTTACAGTGAAAATAAAACCATTGTTTGAACATGTCACCTTTCAAATGTATTGCTTGCCTATCCTTTAGGAAACCGAATTATCAAGCGTACGAAGCCAATGTATATGTACATAAGTAGATTCGTTTGTGATCCCCATGATCCCTTCATTTCTATTCGGAACGCGAATTTTATCACCCACAAAAGCTATATTATTTGTAGCATAATAGGATTGCCAATAACAGATAGATTCTTTCCAAGAAGATGTTCATAGAATAAGATGAATAACTTTTAATGAATGTTGCCGTAAGGAAAGATTTGTCATTTATCTATAAGTACCTCTTCATCATCATGACAATTGGCTGTTTCATTTATAATTATGCTCGAGTTTAACAATTAACTTGATGTTAACATTTAGGATGAGTTCATCCTAAGAACGATATTTACTATGAGTAATTACAAAAGTAATGTAAAAGTAATATCAATAAAATTTTTCATATCTATTGCCACCAATAGTGTACAAAAGTTTAGTTTAATCTTGATACATTGCTAAAATAAATTTTTGGACGCTTAAACTATTATTATGAGATAAATGGCTTCTTATAATCAGATTAGATTTTGGTTCAAATTATTGAGGACTTAAAATCGAATTGGTTCAAATTATTGAGGACTTAAAATCGAAATTCAAAAAATCTGCCCGCTTAATATAATATCTTCAGTTTAGGTCAAGAACCAAGCTCAGGTCAAGGTAAGGTTTAGGTCAAGAGTGAAATGACTTTTTATAAGTTAGTGCGATTTGCATTTTGGACTAAATAGACCGGTGTACTTATAGTCAATTTAAACTGAAAATACAAATATATAATTATTTACTATGACAACCCGTTGTGTCTCTATTTATGATTGTATTACTACACAATTCTCCAACGATAAATTTTAGTCAGGTTATGAATGAGGCACGGAATACGGAATTCAGTATAAAGCTCACTGCAAATTCTTTGCAGAATAATTTCCAAAAATCCTTTACTAAATCTTACTGGGTACAGAAAGTTCCTCTATACAGTGTTAAGTCTCTACAAACAGCAGTTTAGATTCAAACTTTGACAATTTTAAATCCCCTATTCACTACAAGTTTCTATAGCCTAAAATGTATGGTTAGGTATGTTACATAATAATTTTACTTTTCTTCTTTCTTGCTCGGTAACACGTAACTTATATATTTCGTGTTACTATCAAATGGCTGGTTGTTATACATATGTATAAATACGTAACAACAATATTTAATTTTTTAAAACGATATGACCATCGATTAAACGACCCAAGAATTAGATAAGACAAATATTTACACATATGTACGTTACTGAAAATTACTACAAAAAATAGTAATACAGTATATAATTATTATACAATTGGCGACAAGTTTTATTTATGTATAGTTTATACAAGGATAGGGATAGGCCAGGGAAATTACTACGCCAGTGCGCTTTACTGTCTAAGTATTACATAAAAACAAATAATCGTTACTACCGTGATAAAATACCACTGTTGGTTTTTTCATCACATAAATCGTGGCACCCGCTTAATCCGTTCATCGCTGGGATACATAAGTGGTATTCAAGTAACAAAAAGCTGGTCTTACCCACAAATCCATGAATGTCTGCGTCGTGGTATTGATGCGAGAGTCAGCGCGAAGGGTGGCAGTGCGGTGGGGGGATCATCGACCTCATCTTGCGCCCCACTCACACGCACCTCGGGCACACGAAGCTGGTGCCTACTCATCACTACACTTCACTATTTATCTTCTTACATAATATATCCCTTTATCCAGCCCTCGCGTGCTTCGATGACGATATTCCAACGAATCCTTTCTTAACTGTCATATTCCTACGTTTAAAATAAAAAAGAGATAATATAATGTAAATTGTATTTATATTTTCCAAAGTATGACGATTATTTGAACTCTTTAAACTCAGTACGCATTTAAATGTGTAAGTAAATTAGATATTCTATTTCGACTGTTTTGCATATGTAATGACTGTGACTAATACATTTGTACGTAGATAGGTACATAACAAAAATAAATGGAATGTGTTGCTTACAGTAAAAGTATCTAATACCTACTCGTTCATGTCTGTGACTAGAGCTAAATAATTATTTTTAAGTTTTTTGTATCTTTAATATACTAGTCGTATCGATGTAATTTGAATTTCTGTAAAATATTTTACACTTGATGAATAAAGTCACTTTACCCATTTTAAATCAATGGGCGTCTTATTCTCTAAAGCAACTGTACATCTTGATCTTCTATCCTCGTTGACAATGGAGCTGAGTCGTTAGAATGTCGTCGTGAATATCGTGACTTCTTATACTGGAGCAAAAGATGAATGGGATTAACTGCAGATATATTGTAGGGTCTCCTTACGCCCTTCTATATGGAATCGGCTTATTAGACATAACTTTGTTGCATCGAATAGACGCGGTGTCTAGGCTGTCCTCAATAGAACGATAGAAGTAGTCCTAGGCGACATCCATACTGAGTCACACCGAACGAAATAGTTAAAGAAAACACTTAAACCGCGTACACTAGTATTAAAAGACCTTTTTTATCACTAAGAATCGTACTTGTGCGAATAAAAGCGGATGGCTTTTGAAGGCCGCGGATAGGACCGAAACTAATCGGGCAAATCCGACAAAAGCAAAGTGAGTAAGCCGGGATATACACGTACAATGTATTAAAAGACCTTTATTTAACACGTCTTCAAAACCTGATAGTTATTTGTTCTGTTTTTTGGAAACTATGTAGCGGTTTCAATACAATATTTCACCGACGGTATTAGTTAATTAGGCAAAAACTTAAGAACATTTTTTTTTATTTAATGGATGCATGTTTTTCTACTTAACAAACCGTAAAGGTGACTGGAAAGACAACGTACAACCTTAACGCATAAACCTAGATGTATGAAACTTTGTAGGGGAGTTACGTAATGTGAAGGGGCACTAAGAAAATATTTTTGAAAATTCATCTCCAAAAAGCGTAAAATCTAGGTTAGAAGTACATAAGTCTAAAAATAATCAAATTGACAATAACGAGCAAATAGAGTGACAATAATCTTGGAAGTACGATATTGCCATAGATCAATTCGCAGGCACCGGCTAGTATCAATCTATAAAGTTAAAGAGTTTGATAGTTTGAACACGCTAATCTTAAGAACTACTGGTTCGAATTGAAAAAATGTTTTTGGATTGTATAATACAGTTACCGAAGGCTATAGGCTATATAACATAACGCTACGACCTTTGAGCTGAGCATTGATGAGAGATATTACAAAAACAGGACAAATGTTCCAAGGTGATACGAAGTTTGCCAGGTCTCGTAGTGTTTAATAAAAAAATTAAAGTAGTATGACGAAAACAATGTGCCTTCCTACATTTCAATAACGTGTCAGATAAAACGGTCAAGTAGCTGAAATTTTGTACGTGACACGATAAAGAGACCAAATTTTTTTTGTATAAACCTTACGTACACTAAATTTACTGTTCATTGTAAATTATATTATATTGGAAAAAAATACATACCATAAATTGACTATAATACGAATTTAAATATAAATATTTTTCTCTATTTATATTAAATTGTTTATAAGTTATTAATCATAATGTATTTAAATAACTTCAAAATCGCGTGACGACCCAAAACAATGAACTCTTGTTCAATCTAGACACAAACGTAATTGACAATTCTATTATTAATTAACTCGTGTATTGGATTCTGTGACGTAAAATCCGTTGTGAAGCGAACCATCATACCAATTTATAACAGTAAAATATATTATAAATTTTGAACTACGTATTTATTTCTTTTTAAACATTTTCCCAAAAATAGTCAATATAAATTTAGATCCGCTGAGTTTTGCCAGAGATCACTAAACGTAGAGTTTATAAGCGTGTATGTTGTAGGTACTCGTCTACATAATATTATGTATATGATAGTACATTAATATTACATTACCTTGCATTAATAGTGTCGAAGCTTATAATATACCTATTATAGCGTAGGCATGTATAACTCTTAACTAGAACATGCAATCTATGCATAATTAATTAACTAAGTATCAAAACCCATTTCTAATTGTACTCTTAAAATTAATGCACATTTCAATAGGTCAGTTTGTATTTAAAATAATAATATTTATTATTTGCAACAAGTGAACGAGACTTCATTACTTAAATGTACAAAGTACAGAAAGTGTGTATTTTCACTGGAATATTTTCGCATCTGTTGGCTTCTTGCCTAATAGGCATCTACTCCGCGGTCAGGGTTGCCAGATAAATAACGCAAAGATACTGAAAAAGAAGGAAAAAGATATGAAACAGTGAGTAGACACGCAACACATAATTAAAAAAATAAACGCACATAAATACACACTCATAGTCCCACAGTAGGATTCCCCGTGTCGTGGGTACCATGGACAACACAAATTGCCAATTGCCAGACCGAAAAAAAAAATTTAAACTTATCATTCAAATTTGTGTCTCGCTGGGAATCGAACCCAAGATCCTTCGAACAGCGATTGGGTGTGGTGTACCACGGTTACATAATTGTTGTTTATCGTGATATGATTAAAAAAATGTATTCATCGTTACTTATTTAAGCTCGTATTTAATTATGGATTCCTACTACTTTCATACTATACAACAAACGAAACAGTGTTACAATAACGAATGTTTAAATAACGCACTAAAGAATATCATAGTGATTTTAAATTATAAAATTGAATAACATAATGTTTAGGCTTTCCAAATAATACGAAGTTACTATTACTTAAACGCCTTTTTCATCAGCAAATACAGGGCTACGATACCCAATAGTTCGGTAAAAACCAAAGATCTGGCAACCCTGGCAGCGACCCTGCCTTCAGGGCTGAACATCATTTACGAGTACGTTATAGAGTCGTAAAAGTAAATTGCCATTATTACTTATGTTGTCACCCGGTTTGCTTACCTTTGTGAAAATAAGGAATTGATTTCTGTTTTATAAATTCCGGCTCAACGTCAATTTCCCTGCGGGCTACGATACGACTGGAAAGTAACAGCTATTTTATTAAAAACAAAATAGGAATATGACGTAGGTCGTACGCAGAAACCTTTTTATGTATTACTTTCATTTACTAGCCACATCGTATGAATAATTTGTATTTCATCTGTCTAATAAATTTCATATCTTCCTTGTTATCGTTGGAGAAACATTAAAAAGGGTATTCGACTATTTGGAAAAATATGTTATCTGAGCTTCCTACTCACTAAAACCTCGACGACAGCTGAACGGCACAATCTCCGAAATCTTATTTGAAGATCATAATATGATGTATTACAATTTCCTCTTGAACATATTAACGTAAAAGATTATAGGTATAATTATTCCTAATTTTGGTAGTTTTCGCATAACCGGGTCTACGACGAAAACACCTAGCGCTTATTTATAAATCTAGTGCCAACTACGTACGATTAAAACAACAGCTTTATAACTCATTTTTCAACGCATGTATATAAATTACTTATAATTACGTAGTTATTACGTATAATAAATAATGAAATTTTACATAAAAATCAAATCTTATTTTTAAAAATGATACCAAGAAAAAAACAACGCCTTATGCAAAAAAATAGCAACCATTTTTCATACCACTTTATAAGTCAAAGACAAAATACATAGAAAAATATTTTGTTTCGTAAAGCAATTAGACGGTATTATACATTACAACAGTCACAATACGCACGTAAAGACTATTTATTTTCCAATAAAATATGAAACACGAAGCTATCGATGACCTTAACTGAACAATACCTTTTTCAATGTCACCAGCTTAAATGAAGAGGCAATAAAGCTCGGGTAGGGCTGGCAGGCACGATTGATCGCAGATCGCGACCTTTGCGTGCCGAGCGCCTGACAGACACACAGCACGCACACCACCGAATTTACGTGCGCTTATAAAATCGACAGGCGCTTTATGCATTCTATAACTAAAGAAATGTATACCGGAGTTATTAAACATATTTACGTAATTTTTATTATTACTTTTAAAATGTTACCTTATACATACATATAGTTTATAAAGTATAATAATAATAATAATAATAATAAAAATGTTACCTTATACATACATTTATAAAGTATAATAATAATACGAATCGTTTGTTGGTATGGTCGCCTGCTACTCTTACGAAGCGATAAGATTATTTCTTCTAAATAAAAGGCTCTGTGTATGTCGTGTGTGTGTTGCATGTGAAAGTGAGTACTGAACTGTCACTTGTCAAATATATTTCTATGCATTTTTTCTTATTTTATTTTTTAATTTTACATCCTAGAGCAGTTCAATGCGACTTAAAGTATGACAATAAATTGTTTATTTACATTATATAATCGATTATTGTACACAGGACTTACAGTAATAATTAGCATAATTTTGACGTTCTTAAATATATTATGATAATATACCGTATAAAGTTGAATCTAATTATGTAGCTACCTATTGGATTGATGACAAAATTAAAGCGAACAATCTACGAATTATAAACTAATTATATAATCTATAAAGTTAAACGTGTGAACAAGTTAGTGCAATGAATGTTAGCAGTGTAATTAATTCACACGTTAGTACCTACATAGATAGAGCAGAAAATGAGCTCCACTTAGTTATTTAAATGACAAAGAGTAGCCATAACTATCGAAGAGTTATTCTCATGAATAGGGTTAGATTACACTTACTCTATAATATAATATTGCTCTACTTACAATCGGTCACGCGGGAACTAAAATTTGAAATCTTGAAGTTCTTATTCAATTCAGTTGGAACTTATTTGTCGTAACACAAGTAACATAGTTTTATTATACATTCCAAACACATCCCAGCCTACATTTTTTGCAATCACACATTAAATTAAATCGCGAATCATCGTCATAGAGGTCCTACCTATAAGGACCGTTAATGGTTACAAAAATAGGTTAAAAAGCCGATTTGTTCTTCGGTCAAATAACGCGTGCCGTGTTGGTTTAGGGGATTACTAATTTATTCGCGGACACGCCTAATAGAAATGAAACCATTATTAAGTACGTACTTTAAATTTTGCAAGGCTAATGAAAACGTAAACAAAGGACAGTCGCGGCACCGCACAGATAAATTAGGAGACGGCGCATGGCATTCTGAATGAGCGTACTCATGCAATAACAATAAAACAATAACATAACTAACATCCGACGCACATAATGAGGTAGGTACGTTACGTTAATATTGGCTGATACGTACCTACCCACGTTAAATTACTTGATCGTAATTACAATAATGATACGCGCCTTGTACGTGTACCTACCTACTGAAAATTCCGTCACTATGACGTGATATCAGATCGTCAGTACTAAACAAAAGTACCTTCTGGTTCTAACAATGTTTGAGCTGGAAAAGAGAGAAGAGCTCATTTTTGAGAGGAGAAAAAATGCGCGTCTTTCTTCCCTCTTTTTTATTACCTTTTACTTTTTGTGTTACTGATGTCCATATACGACGATGAGCAGTTACCATCAGATCATCTGCTTGATTGATAGCATTTTCGCACAATAAAAAGGTAATATCAATGAATGTACTCCCGGTCGAACACACAGACATAGTATGTAATATTGTGTTATAAAGTGTGTGTAAGGTAAAAATTAACACCTGCTACTTTCCGATAATCCCAATCAGTTTCTTTTTTACTTTTTTTTACTTCAATTAAAACGCCACGGAAATATAATTTATGAATATAATAGATATTAACAACTAACGATATATACCTATCATAATTAATCAACATCCAATTAGTTTAAATTATTGTTAGTTTTCTCTCAAAACAGTTACGCAGTTGATATTTAAACTCTGCTATAACCGTTAACATTCCTAAAATTAATTAATGAGAGTATACAAGGTTGACACATTTAGATTATTCCAACGGTCTACTATACTAGTACCACGCCATTTAATTAAGTTACGTAAACTGACATTGTGTTGTGAGTATTGTGTCAGTATGTAATGAAAAGTGTACCTACATATTAATCTAATCAGCTTTCTTAAGTTAACCAGTAATTAAGAAGTTAATATGTATGCTATAAAAATTACAATAATTATGATATTGAAATTAAATATTCCAATAAACTTATAGCTATTTACGTCTACTACGTTACCTGTAAATTCTGAAATTATATCCAGACCAGACCATTTTATAAACTGATAGGTTGCATTGACTATTAAATATTGAGTTTTTTTAGTCCCGAATGACTATTATGCCGTCTGACCATAAATTTTACTGACGTCACTGTAAATTATTGAAAAAGGTGAATTCGAAACTTTTCTGAAACTGGTGTTCCGTTTCTGAGAGCATAAAGAATTTTATTTCACGTGGCCGTCTAGGTAAAAAAATAATTGCAACAGTCAAACTTTAACCGTTTTATGTAGCTAGGCGATAGAAGGTGGTGGAAATGAAACCTTAACCATTCTTCTCATTCTGATGATGAAAGTACGAATTCTAATTGTAACAGTAAAACTTTAACCGTTCTATGTAGTTAGGCGATGGAAGGTGGTGGAAATGAAACCTTAACCATTCTTCTCATTCTGATGATGAAAGTACGAATTCGATCAGTTTTTCGAATATTTCGCCTCTAATCGTTCGCAATATATGTATATCATCCTAATTGTAAGTAACGTCTCTGCTCCTCATATTGACTACTTGGCCTAGAATCTTGTAATGGTCCATATTAGTGTGCCATAATCCTAACGCTCAAAGAAGGTTATTCCGACTATTCCGTGATGAACATTTTACAACGTTATTACATAGGCGAGTTACTATATTACCCTACTTTACGAGCAGTACGATATCTTCAGTACTAAACTAAACTGTTATTTACAAACAACGTATTCTGCAGCTATTATCCTATTAGAATACAATTATGAATCTAAACCATTCTTGAAAACACACAAAAACTTCATCAAATCGGTCTAATCGATTCGGAAGAGTTCAGTGACAAATATATGAATAGAAGAATTATATACGTAAGATTAGGTAAGATTGTCGTTAATTAATGTCTCACTACAGACCACGGGTCACTCCTCATCGCCGAGGAGGCATAGAGCGCACTCCACCACGTTGCTCCAATGCTTATAAGTTCTTATCGGTATTTTCCACTAAAAACTGAAAAGTATTAAACTTTTTTAAATAGGTAAACTAGTTCACGAGAAAAGTTTTTCTATGTCATTTGGAGTAGACAGAAAATAATTATAATCATTTTAATGGACAATAGAAAAAAACCCGACTTCAAGTAAATACGTCGTGTTATATTCCGATTCCGAAGTTATACGCATCTAGCAAAACTAATCATACAAATCGGTACACGCAGTGAATAGTTATTAATTAACATGCATAGAAAAAAATACTCCTTTTTTTGAATTCGGTTAATAATACCACGTATCTAAGAATTTTCTTTTCCATTATCTAAACGTACACGTAGAGAAGTAACTTGGCCGATTCTATGATAGATACATTTAATTCAAACGAAGCAACAATTGTATTAAGGTTGATTAAGTAAAAATACATGATTTTGAATAATTGAGTGTTACGTAAACACGTACTCGAAACATTAAACAGAACCTCCAATCCAGAACAGTACACAAATCTGCTTTTAAACTGAAAACATGTGCTTTTAAGTCTGTTAAACTACTATGTTATATGTTATTAATTGCCTATTATAATAATAAATGTCGTTGATTAACTAGAAATATAATAATGAAATCAAAATATTCGATGTCTACTATGCACCATATTTTTGGTAAAAACATTTGAGTTTATAAAGTTTACAATAGAGGTCACTCATTTACAAAATGTACTCCAAAAAAAAATATTTTGACTTTGCGTTAATATGAGTAAGTTGCGTTAATCACAATAACTCCTTGGAATTCCAAAAGAATCTAAAACCAATACGTGGTTCATAAAAGTATGCTAAGGACGCATAATAAAAATTTACTTATAATATGTATGAAACAGCAAGGTGCACCAGATCTCAATGCATAATTTATCTGAAACTCTAAGCATCGATGCTTGGTTGCCATTAGAGATCACGTAACGACCAACGGCCGTGGACCGTTCAAAGGATCAGTCTTGCGGAATACTTACTGAGATGAACCACGTAGCATATCTCCGCAATTGTATACGATAAATAACAAATATTATATCTTTTAACTAGTATTATATATGTAAACTAAGTTGGTTTTTCTACAACTCTTTACGATGAGAAGTAATTTCATTCGTAAGAAACGAAGCTCGTGACTCGTATGCAACGGGTCTCGCCTCTTCATTTAATCCTAGAGCATGCTTTACGTGGGGATAATATTAATTTTTATTAATTTTTTTTCTTGTGGGGATTGCGCATTAGTGACCAACCCGACTGTCGGAAGATTTTTGCCGCCCAAATCCTTTGACATGGCTTTACAGTTGTCTGCATGCGGAATCAGCGACTTTACCTGTTCTCGGAAGCAGGAAAGAACTGTGTGTTTTTTTTTCACTAGCGGCTACAAATCCTCCTTTTGTTAGTCCGTTGTTAGTTGCCGCGTTGTGGTTGACTCGGTAAGATTAACTCAAACAAGCCGAACTATAAGCGGGATTGAGCGGATATTGAATAAAAAACCAATTTTCAAGAGTTACAAATTGTAAACAACAAACAAACCGGGAATATTGATTACCTATATAAGGGTCGTAGCTATAAATATATAGTACATTTGACAGCCATGATTATTAAAAAAAATGTTGTTTATGTATATGTATATCTTTTGAGCAGATGCGTGATAAAACGTTGAAATGAAAAGATATTACAGGGTAGGTAACTGATTTGATTAATTGATTTTAATTAACAACAATCCTGCAGTTCAGTTGAGCCTCACTGGCAAGGGAGAGAGAAATCTCTCGACTATCCCTCGACCTGGAAGGCTGAAATAACCAATTGAGGCAGACATTTATGAGCCAAATAAATCTGTTTTTGGGTCCGCGGTGTTTCTAATCCTATGTATGTTCTTACTATGAGAAACAAAAGAAATAATGTAGGATTCCGAGTATGTGTGCATTTGTTTCAAAATAAAAATAAATAACACCACCCACACCTCTCTACAATTCCTATATAGCGGGACAAACTCAATTAAACATTGCCACTCATTAAAATAATATAACTTCCTAGCTTTAACGTGTAACAGACATGCAATCGGCGAATAAAATTGTCATATCAAGTGCTACGTCACAATAACAATGACAAGGAAAAGAATAGCAACAATTATATTATCAGGGCAGTAGGTATATTTACAGTTTACTTTTCTACATAGTAAATACAATGTTAACAAGTAAATGTAGTTTTAAATATGATCAGCACAAAATACACGCTTGGTATTTTCTGTACAAATCGAATAATAATGAAATATTTGTGTTGTTACAAAAAAAAAGTAAAATAACCTAATTTGAATCTTCCTATTAAACTGAATTTAATATGTATATTGCCCAAAGCCGCCCGCTAACTTCTGGAAGATAGAAACAAAAAATCAACGATACTTAAGATCCATGTTTTAGTATTATTAAAACCAACATATTTTTTCCAACAAACGATTAGGTGAAACGCCCGCGGACAACAAAGATATCAAAAGCATAACCCATAAGCCAAAAAAAAACGCGAGACGCAAAATCTTCTGGTTCTCCGATAAATTTATTACTGATGCCAAATGAATACGTAAGTAGAGTAACAAGTCGACTATCCCGAAGCGAGCCTAACTTGCTCTCTAATAAGTCAAAACTTGAAAGAGGGTATCGTCAGTGAGATCGACACGAAAAAACTTGCTTATTAAGAGTTTTTCCTGATGGCGGAATTTTGGTATTCTAAAAACGCAGCTATAAATTTTCGTTATATCGACTCCGATCCATTAACGAGACTTTTACTCCAGGGATGGATTTTATCTTGATCATCAAGTTTTTATCTCGGTTCCAATTTTACTACAATTTATATACATTGCTAAGGCCATAATGATTTATTAATTGTGAAAATCCTTTATTTACTTATAGAGCTAAAGCCACTTTAAAACATGATGAATGTCAAAAAAAATCTGAACAATATAAAATATTTTTTTATTAAAATATTTTTGACCTTTCTTTTGTAGGGTTGAAGTTTGGAAGATCAAAGAAAATTATTTAGTTTATAATATGGAACTAAAATTACTGCCTCGTTTATTTATACTACAAATAAAATTGAAACAGGCTAAATCTGAACATTTAAAATTGTTTGAAAATTTAAATGTAGCTAAACTTTGGTTCGATGCAGACTTGTTTGGAGTTGTCGTTAGAATTCATGTAGGGTGCATACTAAACTAAAACATTATGGAGTACTATGTATAGCGTTCACTGTTGTCTCGCTAGAATGTTTTCATTCACCGATCCAAGTGTTCATTAATAGGAATATAGGATTTAAAACATATTTACTTAACGCGATAGCATTATATGTAGTTATAACTGAAGTTCTCGTCTCGTTTCTCAAAACTACTTGACCTCGTATGTGCCACTTGATGAAACATTACTCGTTTCTCTTCACGTTGAAACTTGAAAATTCGCATCAAACTTTATTTGCAACTTTAAGGTTGTGTCAAAGTTTTCTATACGTACCGCCGTTGTACTAAAACTGTTATGTAATTATTAAGTTATCTACTACTTGATAAGGTGTATACGATAAGACGGCTATTTACCAAGGATATTAAATCGACATGTTAAATAAACTTAAAATGCCAAAGCCTTGCAAAATTGCCACAATATGATAGGTCATAATAACCAATGGACATAATTAACCAAAGCTACCTTAACATTTAATGGCAAAATTGCCACCATATGATA
>DWJN01000353.1:0-25373 GCA_018248895.1 Carystus phorcus
ACTGACGGACAACGCCTTTAAACTTATCACTCATAACTACGGCATACCGGAAATTGATCTCTTTGCTAGCCGGATAACCGCCTCGACCTCGGCGACGCCGTCGAGCAGCGCGTCGAGCCCCTCGTTCTCGGAGCGGCTCTTGTCGCCCTTGTCCCGCGCGCGCCAGCCGCCGCGCACGAAGTTCGTGATGTTCGCGCTCGGGTCGCTCAGCCGCCGCTGGAATCACCACGTGCATGTCTCACTACATCTTACACACCACGCATACTATGATAGCATAAATTAATTTACCAAACAGAGCTATGCTACTTATGTAGACATTTAATCATCAATGTTGCAGATAACACCAAAAAGTATCAAATATATGTATTTATTGATAAGCAACATGAGACGGAAAGTAGGCCTGATGTAACTTTTTAAATCAATTGCCGAATCTTAATGTAGAAATACGAATACTGCTAAACATTTCACCATAATATTATTATCACCATTATTCACCTATTCACCATCGTAGCACGTGATGTTTAACTTCTAAAGTGTGCGTATTTCTATAATACTGAAAAATAAAGGTACCCACAATATTAAAATCTAGTCCCTCCATGCGGAGGATCGACGTCCACGTAACTAAGCTACGACAGCTAAAAGTAATGACACCAATATTAATTAAACAACTTGCGTCAAATAGACTGCGTTCGTTTCTTGTACGACACCGATGGGAAATAAGTTGTGGGGTACATAAATAAAGTATCCGCCGCACGCCCCACTTGGCCCCACCACGATACAGTACACCTCTCTTTGCACGAACGTGAGGAACGGTTGCCAATCAAATATTACGCGAACTATAACATCTACACAAATAAAAAAAACATATAAGAAAAATAGCCCTAGCACATTTATATTTCTACGAAATATACTTGCAAACTTCCTTTTAAATATTCGATACTAAATTCTTCTATATAATGGAAAAAATATTAAAACGGTCCCGTGCTTCATACACATTTGCTTAAGTTTGGTATTTCACGTGTAATATTTGATTAACATGTCACATGGTAATGTTATTATTTTAAATATAAGTGCCTATTATGTATTTGTATTTCTAATAATATCACTAATAAATTACATAATTTCACGGTCATGAGTACACTAGTCTCATGAAATATTTTAGTGCTTCCCCGCGCTCCGAGATGGCGCTAGTAGTTCCCAAACAGGGCAGCAATCGTGTTACCGAATTAGTTTCGTAATATTTTAATAACATTATATACATATGTATATAGTAATACAATTTAATGTGGTCATATTTAAAAGCTTTTATACGTACATAAACCTCATTTTAAACATATTACGCGACTACGTTTGCTCATCAATACGGAAATAAGTTAGAGAAAGTTTCTTGTTATGTTTTAAGTCACTGAATAATATAACAATTCAATAATCTTTTTATTACTCAATTTTTAACATCTTCTAATTATAATTAAATTCGTTGACAATTTCATTTTTTTTTTTGTAATTTGGTCTTAACTACGAAATGTACATTCTAAAACGAAGCACCCATACCCATGGAGACATTTAAATTACAATGAAGATAAAACTGACGTTTTTCAAGATTAGTACAATATTATTATTGGGATAAGACTGACAGAGAATGCCAATAGGCATTAAGTCCGCCCTTTGTAAAACCTAATTTTTAGGAATCAATAAAGAATAAATAAAGAAATTAAAAAGGCTATTGTTAATTAAATAAACACTTAAACTTTAACTTTCTAATATAATACACAGGTAGCTCTAACTTCGATAAATTACTGCAATTGGTACGTACGAACGTACGTTGCCCATTAGACTATTGGTCGTGTGTTACCTGATGCCTGTAGACGAACATCTCCTCCGGGTCGTCGTCCCAGTCGCTGTCCCACAGCTCGGTGGCGGCCAGCCCCGGCTCCGAGCTGGGCGTGTGCACGCCGGACGTGCGCGGCCGCGACACCGCCACCTGTCACCGAACGTGTGCAACGTCACTACAACATACTAGCCGATTGTTGGAAAATAAACAACACGCTTTTTTATTCGAAACCATAGCTAACTATACATTAACAATTTAAATTTTATAACTATTCTATTTTCCTAACTCGAAGTTACTGATGGTTTTAATCCAGATATCATGATCGAACGATTTCGTTAGTAAATCTCTAAATCCTATCTCTATCTGCTTCTACATCCGTCCTGTAAGTATTATTGTCCCTTGAGTTTTTTGACACTTGGTTTTTGATGGCGTTCAGAGTAAGAATTCGGGTTATGTAGAAATTTTGACCATAGCACCTACTCAATGAATGATCAGTTTGACGTCCACATTCAAAAGTAAAATAGGAAAAGAGCAAACACAGATTATAAGGGTGATCCTACACTCGGTCGTGACACTTTTAGTTCCGTGTCGGCATGAAATGGCACTGTGATGCATAAAAGTTTACTTACTCTGCTCTTATTTTAAATTACGCATCTGTGCTCTGTTACCAGCCAATTTGTTTCGGCCTTATTACAAGACGTGGACTAGCAAAGTACCGGTTTAAACTTCTATTAGACCAAGTAAAATAAACCCTGTCTTAAAGTATAGTATGAAAGATAAACCTATACTTGATAATCGTGGTTTAGACCTTATTTTGTAATAAGGCGGTACATGTTTATAGTTTTCTAGCAGACTCGGCCACGTGTCGCTGTGACTAAGGTTTACATACTCAATTTAGCAGACTAATTACCTTACACCGCCATCTGTTAGAATCATATGGAACTAATTCTATGTAAGATATTAAACGAACATTTTGCAATAAAATAATATTGTGACTATAATTTCAGATGTAAGCTATCCCATCTTTTAAGATGGATCAAACTGAACACGGTGTGCACAACTTGATTAAAATCGGTTATGTAGTTTAGGAGTCCATCGCGGACAAACACCGTGACACGTAATTTATATATATTAAGTTAATAATGTTTATATATCGTATTTATCTAAACAATTATAATCATAATGCCAACTACTTCAACAGTATCTACTGAAGCAAACGTTGTTTACGCGCGATTAAGGCGTAACCGAATGCTTTTAAAGAAGCCAATGCAACGAAATGTTTTTACGTCGATAACATGTTTGTATATCATTAGATTTTTCAAATTATGCATACATAAGTATACATAATAATAATAATATACTGTCAAAGTGATTTCTTTAACTTAATCGACATACATATGTCACATTGACAAAGAATAAATCGCGATGAATGAACTTATCATATCTGTGGTCAAACGTCACTTTGACTAGTTTGTTTCATTATTAAGTTTTACGTTTACCGCGTGTTAAGGTTACATGAAGTCATTCTTTATATTTGAGTACATAACATTCACGTAACTGAGTCAAAATATCGGCATCAATTACAGAAATGTGAGTACCCGCTTTCATTTAAAATATTTATTGTCCGCGACTATTTAGGTTCAAAATTATAATTCTAAATAAATAGACTCTTCTAAGGTGTATGAATCCGATCGTCATGACACTAATTAGCACGTTATTGAGAATAACGTTAATATTCGTGTATATACTAATCTATCAAATGTGAATTCACAACTATTGCATACGGTAATCTATTATTTTCATCAATTAAATACACAGAATTAAATATTCCGATTCCGAAGTCATACACATCACGTAAATTCGCATTAAAACGGATAATAGGATCATATTTACGGGGGATATAACAAATACCAGATTTCGAATAGAAAAATAATCATCCAATCTAAGTGTGTGGCGTTATTAATATTATTATTATAAATCAGTAGATATACTCAGAAATAGGTTAAGAAGTAACTTAAATAAATATACATAGTTGAATTTAGAACCTCTTTCGTTTTTTAAAGTCCCTACCAAAGGCGTATTGTTTGGCCTCGGTTGTTTATTCCCAATGCCTGTATATTTGTTTGTCATTCACGAGAGTAACTTTAAACCAATATACCTTAAATACAACTTTGTAATAAAAAATGAATAGACGTCTTATGTACAAAATGATATGACACGAGATGATTGCTCATTATTTATTATGTCGATAAATACAGCAATTACGTGGAAGTTTTAATTACTTTATCGATTTAATTTACTTGTTTATTATTCAGAAAATATCATTACCATTATACAAAGTTCAAATTAAAATTTACCCATGATGTCACAAGCATCTATAAACAAGCATTTACATCCATTAATTCGATAACGAACGGTAACTTTATGGTATTACAAAAATAATGGGTGAACTACGACCGCTCTAGATATTAATCGGAATACCAAAAACTACGAATATTACAGTACCGTTGATCATGTTATTGTGTTAAAATTAAATATTTGTTATTGTATTATAGTTTAAAATCTTTTTTATTAATTACAATCCCACCTGATGGTAAGCGGTGCCGTAGTTTTGGGTGGTATAACTTAGCAGGTTTAATAATTTGAGATATAGGTTATAAAACGAAAATTATAAATATTTTTATGAAAGTTTATATTCTTTTAATGCTTTTAATAACGATTTATTTCGTTGTTGGGCGTCACTTGACGGCAAAGGTTTTTGACAATATAATTATGAAATATAGACTTTATTTATTACCTATAGGTTAGAACTTGGATAATTTTAATTTGTAACTTCACTTTTAACTTTAAAGCCAAAACATTTGAAATAATCTTATCAGGCGTTTTATGTCTTTAATTTTACACAATAAACAAGACAGGTTTTTGTGACACACTATCTATTCCTTTAAATAGTACAAAAAGTCATTCAATTGTTTTAAAAATTGTGGCGTTGAAATATTGAGCTCTGCAAATATTTATTCATCTGAAAACTACTTCGGGTAGTGAATGAGTAATGGATTTACATAACAACGACCACGGAAAATTAAATAAAATATAATTAACATTTTAAAATTAGACTATTTGTATTTTGAAGCTATATATAAACACCCAATTTAACTTCAGCGTTGACACATATCGGCGTCTCTCAAACAGTACCGGTTATTTTTGTCACGGCACCGTCTTAATGACTAACAGTATGCCACTATACAAATTTGTCTCACCATTGCGTAACTTATGTGCGTTTTAAAATGAATCTCATCAATGAACAACATCCGCTATATATTATCGTATGAAATAAAATTCTACTTTTTGATATGGTATTATGAAGCACTGAAAACATCCGTATATGAATTGTTTAAACTAAGATTTATAATGAACACGATATGATTGTATGGGTTTTCTTTTATTAGTCAAAGAACAGTTGACGACATATACAGAGAGAACAATAAAAAAGTAGAATACAAATAAACCTTTTTACAAGTAGGTGTCGTCACAACACATCAATGTGTATCTAACCTGATCATTTTAGTATTTACTAGCAACTACGCAAGCCCATATAATAATATCTTTGTACGTATATTTGTCCCGTGTGGTTGTCACTGAACTAAGCGATTGAAGCGATAGTTCTACTTTTGTGAATGGTTAAGTCGATTCGATCCGATATAAAATTGGGTATGAGTTTATTTATTTATTTATGTACTTTGAGGAATTAAAGAAACAAACGTGCACTGAATATTTAAAGCATTTACTGCCAGTCGATCTTCGGACATGTAATAAAACAACATTTTCTAAAAGTTGCATGTGTAAGGCTAGTGAAAAAATTTTGTAAACAAAACGTTATTATTTACAAGTTTTCTAACATTATCATTATTTATAAATTATGAAATCAACAACAAGATCAAGACCTTTAAATAAAATAAGATACAAATTTCCTAAAAGAATAAACCATCTCCTTTTTTGTATAATTTATAAATACACCAATACTTATTGGACGAAATTTAAAAAACTTAGTTTTTCAAACAAGTCTTTATATAACTAAAGGTGCGATATTAACAGCATTGATGCATTTAAATACAAAAGTTAATTTTCTAAGCATGACTCAGACTGAAATTACATATTTAATACCAGTGTTCATTACTGTAATTGTGTAATAATCTAAAGTAGAGTTGACATGCGGCCATCGCTGTGTATACATTGTGAGCGGGACGCCCGCAATATCGTCTGTCAAATGTCTAGCATTTTGATTAAACTCGGAGCTGTAACATAGCGACAATAGTTGGTATTGTTCAACTGAAATTACACCAAGTTGTTGGACACAACGGATATATATTGTTACAACATTAAAGATAACTTTAGTATTACGTAACGTTGAGGACAGTGTTAAATAATAATTATGTTTGACCTTGTTCTTAATGACTGCTGCTGAAATCGGGCCAAAGCTGACACATGTTTTTGCGTTATCGCTACTTTTAATTCGTCACAGACTCAGTAGCACCAAGAGGTCATTAAATGCCTTTAGTTCATTAGTGGGTTTGCGCAATGGTATATTTAATCAAAAAACTTAAACTCAAGTCATTTATTTCATGTAGGTCATACATACACATAAGAATATGAAATATTTTACGTTTACCACCGATTCGGAAAGGTGCCTAAAGATTGGTGCTTATAAGTTTCACATTGTTGTTAATGTACTTTTACGAAAAGGTGGTATAATAAGGAAATAAGTGCTTCAATGTATTGAGAAAATACATGAATAGTTTTGAATAAGCTACTCATCATATCATCAAACAATATTTGTATCAGTGGACTTTATATCTGAAAATATAATCTTTGGCAAGGTGAATTTGGATCAATAATGTTGGATTTTTGCACACATTCGTAACTTTGAAAATTAAAGTGTATTTTAAATTAATCAACGTTTTCTATGGTAAAGCAATACATGTCGGAAATTGTATATAAAAAAAATATACAACATAACTGTCCCAGTATTGTTGTAGAATATTACAAAAGGTTTCTTCGTTCTCTCTGTAAGCGGAATGATTTTGAGCCATCTCATTCTATTCGCGAATAACATCAATTTAGTTCTGAAAATGTAATGTTTTCACTTACAAATGATCCAAGGACATTAAAAGGATCGCGTATAAATCCGACTTTCAAAGCTAGTTTGCAATAAACTGTAATGTAGTGTGAAACGGCCGATATTTATAGTGTTGTCTCAGCTTACGGGCGTATACGTTAATGTTATAAAATAGAGCTACCCGTAAGGTCGCAGGGCATCTGGCGGTGAACGAGCATGTGTTCGCTATTTTTATCGCAACCATTCACAGAACTGATATCGCTAAATAAATGGGAACCGCCTCCAAAATATTTCTCATATAAGTACATATGTAACAACAATAAAGTATCCTGGTTTGTTATTCACATTGTCAGATTTTACCGTTATGTTTTTCAATTAAATAATGATTTACGTTTACCGTTTGAGGCTATGATAATTAGTATATAATATTTATGGTATTATTGGAATAATATTAGTTAATAAATATAATTTTGTAACCAAAGTTTTAAATTTTTTATGTGTATAGCTGATAGATGAGCAACGAGACCTGTGATGGTAAGTGTTTACCACGCACCATCAACACAAACGGCATTATGATAATAATTTCAACAATGCGTTGTCGGTGAAGAAATTATAGTAGACATAAAGATAGAAATGGTTCTAAAACCCCCAAGCCGAAAACCGACCAGTCACTATTACTATTTACTGACACAATACAATCATATATGTAAATAAACCCTACCTAATCGATCCTGTTACCACTTAACATAACCTGTAGCTTGGTTCAGATCTTTACCTATTAGAGAATCTGCTATCTTCATTAAATTCCTTCATTAAATATTATATTTTCATGATAAATACATTCTCCCTTTGTGTAGTGCTGCTTAAATATACACGTCCGTGGACAATGAACAAGCCCCGATGTTTTCGATTGCATCGCTTTTAGTGAACTGACGGCAAACAATAACAGTACAATAGAGCTTTTACGTACACTCACTCTTTTGTCTACGCACGTAGGCGGCAAGCTTTCTCATAAAGGTACTGCCGAAGTATTGATACTGTAACGACGTCATTTTCGTATTGATACACAATAGATGCAAAGATTTATTTATAGATCAGGACCGAACAAACGAAGATATTTTTGATATAATTCCGTTTGATAAAGGCAAATTGTCCTTAACTTGGTATCATATAATAATAGCGCTACAGACTCAAAGCCTCATTAGTCCATATATCGCAGATGCCATGAACAACACAAATACTAGGTTCATATATCCAGAAGGAGAAAAGAAATTTTAACTCATTTAAATTTCTGTCCAGAACCCTTCGAACTGAATCCTGGATCTTACTAAGGTCAATTACTACTCGTCGTCGATTGAGGTTTACCGTCTTGTATAATTCTGACATTGAGCGTGGTTTTCACCTAGTAGATAGCCGTCTTAAAAGTGAACCCCCAAACGTTATGCATCTGTATTGATCAGCAACATGTTGGTGACGAAGAAATGCACGAGCTAAAATCGTTTTCCATCGGTGCCTATCTCATCATTTGCTTTTACTTGCTAAATAAAGACAAGCAAAAGAAGAAATAAAGCAGGAGTGCTTCTGGATTAAGAGCCTAAAATGGATCGGAACGGCATCATAGTTTATATTTATTAATAAAATAGTTTTTTGCCACCGAATAGTAGTTTCTCAAAACTAAATTTCCTCAATATTCAATACTGTACCGAGTTTGATATCCGAGTTATTAACAGTTGACGATTTCCCTCGTGAGAAGAAAGTCTTGACTGTAGGAGCAGAATAAATGGAAATCACGTCTAACTAATATTATGAATTATGTAATATTGTTTACCGAGTCAGATACATTCACATTATAATTTTTCAACTTCAAGAGGAGGTTGTATAAATAAGTTTTCAATTAGTTAATGCGTGTAATCCAAGACTGTATATCATTTAAATTTTGTAATAACGTTATGATTTTATAGTAACATTTTTAAAGGAAAACGTTTTGTACTTTTATTTATCCTTTTTCTAGGTTTGTTCGAGGGAAATCTTAAATCTTTAATGGCATTGATTGACATCCGTGGGCGAAGTTATAGGAAGCTGGTACTTCAAAAAATTAGATTCATATTTTTCTTTATATTTAACCTTAACCAAGCGAATTACGAAGTATCTACAATATCCGATTTTCCGTAAATAAAACTACACTTCGTACATACATCGTCATGCCGTTCTAATGTTCGGTGCCACCTGTATTTCAAGTCAATTACTACTTCACTTCGCAAGAGTTACTTCACAATAAACTTTAGTCGAGTTCACCCAGCTGCCTTGCTTCAAAGACATTTTTTCTTGATGTAAATCAGAACAGCGTAATGGGAAAAGTTGTAACAAGTATTCAGAACGTATTATGTGCCATTAATATTCTGACGAGTCGCGGACGTGGCTGACTCAAAAGTTCAGTGTAAGCTCAGCTACGGTTCATGTACGTTTATTAAGGGGCTTTATTATTAAGGGGCTTAATATTAACTATTAATTAATCCCTATATTACTATTCTGAAGATTATATGAATGTAGGTATAATATGTTTCTCGCAGTATGTACGGATATCTATCAAAATTTGTGGAAGGGATCCTACATAATTATGCAACTATTTCTCTGTTAAACGCAGATCTCGTAATTTTAAAGATTATGCTTTATGTAACAAGCATACAAACTAGCAGGCGAGGCACATGGTACATGGTCAATGGTACACAGAGACATCAGTTTCACCAAAGGTATCACTGAAAAGAAAAGAAATAAAAGTACTCGCTTTAAAGGTGAGGTAAAGATAATGTTAAAAAGATACTTTAAATATGAATATAAATTATAGAGCTTTACTATATAATAACGTTTTAACTAACTTTACTTTAATACAGATTACCTTTAAGTTATACCACTCTGTCATGAAGATATTAAGTAATTTATAAATAAAACGCGGTAACTCACATCGTGCAGTGAATTAGTGGACCTAGAACCATGAAATTTCTACAGTTCTTATACACTATGGGGAAGTACAAAAAACGGAATTTTAAAAACTCATCTCCTAATAAAATAAGTGTGAAAGTTTGTTTGAGTACAAAAATAAATTTCGTGCTATTTGTTTCAAATTGATTACAAAATACTTATTGGAAATCTTATATTACCGAAGATGACATAACGCACATTAGCTTCTATTTATATAAAAACTAGTTGACCCAGCAGACGTTGTTCTGCAACAATATAACCTAACAGACCCGGCCACGCGTTGCTGTGACTAAGGTTTACATACTCAATTTTGCCAATGCCAACTGTTAAAATCTTATGGAACTAATTCTTTGTGAGATATGAAACAAATAATTTGCAATAAAATAATATTGCGACTTTAAACTGAGATGTAAGCTAACCTATCTTTTAGGTTGGATCAAACTGCATAAGGTGTACTAAATTTGATTAAAATCAGTGAAGTAGTTTAGGAGTCCTTAGCGGACAAACACCGTGACACGTACTTTATATATATTAAGATTAAGATATTAATTTATTATAATCGTTTGGCATGTGCTGGGTGATAAATACATTTTTTATCACTGCATTAATTTAACTTTGAAAATTATTTCCAGATAAACCTGATTGTAAATTTCATATACCTTTAGATTTGGTGCCATTAGAGTGCCTTATCACTATGTCGGAACCGTCTTCACGCTTCCATTTGATGCGAGGTTGGGGCTGCCCTCGAGCCCGGCAAGTTATTTTAGCAGTACCACCCTCCGGTACCATGATATCACTTGAAGTTTCCTCTTGGATAAAATCTGGAGATATCACTACTTCTAAATAGCCCATCTGCAAAATTTACACAAATGTAAGATCGATCTAAGAGGAAAAAATTACTGCACTTACATTTTTTTTATAGATGATAATAATCGATTTTCGGATTAGTATGTTTTACCAATTCTATAGTGTGAAATAAATCATAACACATATTCAGTATGTAATATACTGCGTAAGACGATATGTTAATGTTATAGAAGATATGAAATCGTAAATCATAAAGAGCATGAACAGACCAATATAATAGAAACAACTACGTTAGAAATTGGTTTTCGAATGTAACTGAAAATAATTTTTGGAACATTACGTCAAGTGGCGTCATGCCGCGCGGACGTCGTCGAAGCCTGCAGCTGCAGTGTCGCCGTTCAGAATTTATGCCGTTATCAGGCGAGAGTATAAATTACAACGGAGCGCAATAATTTAGGACCACCATATACGAATCATTACCCGCTGCGTCGCCCTCCCGCTTCCCCAAGCGTGTAGTTTAATTCACTTTATGTCCCCAACATTTATTGTAATCTCAATTGCATTTTCGTTTTTGTGTTACATACATTTCACATTTATAAATCTATTGAATTATACTCTACTAATGTCAATTATTCTAATTTTGTACACATCTTAATCTAGTTGGTTGATTGGAATTACATTGTTGACAAAATTGTGAATTTAAATACAAATTTAAGACAAATTAACATGGATATTAAGGAAAGTCTAACAGAGAATAGCCGGTGGAGTTCTTATGGTACCTACAAGTTAATATTATGGACGTGGATGTTGAACGAAGCCGCTGTCGTGTTCTCTCCGGTCGAAATATCTATTGACGGATTTTACCTTCATGGATGCATTCAATTGATTTCAATAATATTTGTCGGGATACCATTGGTTTATACGGAGATATGCATCGCGCAATACACTAACTGCGATATAATTTCCATGTGGAATTACCTACCAATATTACGCAGTGTTGGCTACGGTACATTTTATTTGCTGTTTTTAAAAACATTATATCTGATGGTGTTAACATCTTGGTATTTGGAGTACACTTTTTATTCCATTCGGGATCCACCTCCATGGTTTTCTTGTGACGATTTCAATAATACGAAATGTATGATAAAACGGATTGATGTATCTGTATTTCAACATTGTATTGAAGCTCAGCAATTATATGACACCGATTGTGGCATGAAAACGGGAAGCAATTTCTTTTATGAACGTGAAATTGGAAGCATCAATACAAAAAACTTCAACTGTACTCATATGTGGGAAGTTATAATTGCAAGCTGTACGTCAGGGTTGGCCATATTTATCTTATCAATAAAAAGAGAGAAAATTATCCAACCAATTGTCAAGCTCGTTGCATTTTATGTGTGCATTATGATTTTTATTTTATTTTGGGTTACGTTGTCCTCTAATGGCACTTGGTACGCCACAAAAATAACTTTGCATTGGTATGATTTTCAAGTAACTACTTGTATATTCAGTTTTACTCGAGGTATACTATCGTCTGGTGCCGGATATGGTATCATCGGTTATTTATCTCGCGATATTTCATTCCGAAGCCCTGCAACGATGACCTCAGTAACAATTCCTCTTTGCTCTTATTTTATTACTATTCAGCTAGCACTTATTATATTTGGCGGTATTAAAACTATGTCATACTATCATGGTGAAGAAGAAAATATTTTGGAAGTGGGTGATAGTTACTTTTTTTCAATTTTCGCAACAACGACTGAGACACTTATGTATTTTGATCAGTTGTCTATTTGGGCAATTATATGGCTTTCTGGAATTTTTTGTAGCTTATTTATAAACTTATGTATATTGTATTTGTTTTTCCAAGAAACTATGTTCAATTCCATAAAGGTGGCTCAAAAATATGACATGCTATCTTCATTTTTGTTGATAGTATTAATATGCATCCTTTCCAGTCCTTTTTATTGTTGCGATTTAACTAAAGTTATAAATGATGTAGTAGATATATTACAGCTTACAAATATTTTAATATTCTCTTTATCAGTTTACTGGATATATGGTTTTAAAAATCACAGTGTCGATATTATCTTTATGATTGGTGTAAAGCCTAGCTTGTATTGGAAGATATCATGGATTTTGACTCCCATTATTATGTTCGTTACTTTGGTAGTAAAATGGCCTAGAGCACTTACAAAGGAATACGAAAATTCTTATTTCATCGAATCTATAAAAATGCACTGTGATAAACTGCTTTTGTGCATTTTTATTAGTATGTACTTCGTAATAATAGTTTTCGGTATTATGATTGAAATAAAAAATTATTACTTCTATGATAAGCTTAGCAATTTATTTAAACCAACTGCATCCTGGGGTCCGAAAGATCAAATATTATTTAGAAGTAGACAAATGTTTGTTCCTGAAATAATGACAAGAGAGTTTCTATACAGACAAGTAAGAATTAGGGGATATAAAAAGAAGATATCTAAATTTGAATTAAAAAAAGAGGAAGCCGTGACATCTCATGCATCTTTAAATGAAAATGTGAATTGGAGTGCTCTGACTTCTAATTGACAAACAAAATATTCTAAACGTAATACCTAGCGGTAACTTTACTGGAACTTACCTGACTTTTCATTGGATCTGTATTAATCTGACACATGTATTGTCCTCGATCTTCTTCTTGAACGTTTTGAATGTGCAAATTCCATACAGTCTGTCCAATATGGGAGACGGATACTCTGTGGTTATTGGTAACTACATGAACATGTATAGCTTGTATGGCTTTAGTATCTGCCTTTACCCAACCTACCTGAAAATTTCCAAAATCATGTCAAAATCGTATAACATATACTTATAAGTATTTACATGTAATTCATAGTATTCTACATTTTTTAGAAAATAAATATTTTGCAAGTAACATTATAGATGTTTTTACTTACTCTATAACCTCCTAGATTATGTACTAAGCATCTAAATGTGGCGTTTCGACCTATTGGTATAGTAAGATTAGTAAGGGGCTCTGCAAATTCTGGTTGAAATGCTTGTCCTGAAATTAAACCTGTAATTATTTATTAATTGAAATAACATTTTTAAGATAATGTCATATACCTTTATTCAAACTTATATCGGTACATTTGTGTCTAAGAATAATAAAGACATGACTCCAGTAAGTAGGTACACAATTTTAATTTTAGACGTAAAATAATCCACAACCATCTGAAACTTCGTTACTTATATAACTGTATATAAAATATATCTGATCATTTGCTACATAAACTAAAAGGTGCTATATTTAAGGTGCCGAATCTTGTGCATAAGTCACATTACATTACTGCGAATTAAAGAAACATACAAACAAAGACTTTTATTTCTGCCAAATAATCGGTTTAATCTACTGTAGAAATACAAGCGTATTCAGCAGACGTTATCCTGTAACATTAATTAATATTTATAAATATATTAAATTTTTATAAATATATTTCTTATGTTCCTGTGTACCTCACTGAACTCCTCCTAAACGGTCGGACCAATTTTGATGACTTTTTCGGTTTATTTAAATGAATATGAGAATGGTTTAGGCTAACAATACGATTCGATAGAAATTAAATGTTTTTATATGCTGCAAGGTAACATCTGCCCGGAAAGTTCCTTATATAAGGGAACAAAACTTGTATTTACTGAAATACAATACTACATAAATTGTCGTTAATATTTAAAATATAGCACTCACCAACAAGCTTAGAGTCGAGTCCCAACATGAAAATAGCGAGCAAATAAATAGACCACCAGGGTTGCTGCATATTTCCCGTCACGCGAAATCCTCTGCGATGCTGTCACTCACTAAATCCCGGGATATCCATGTGTTACTGCGAATAAAAATAAAATAAAAATTATCTGCGTTCAAGAAAAAACTTTATAAACCAAATAACCGTTGACATATCAATATTTTAAGCCGGATAACCGTATGGAATGTTGTATAATGCTGATTTAAATTTATGAAACGTTATTAAACAAATGAAAATCATACATCATAACAATTATGTTAACATACAATCGACAATAATCCAAACATTTGAAAATTGGTTGATTTCCTATGTTTTCGTCTAAATAGTCAATGAAATAAAGGTAGTGCTGTAATATCTACGTCATTTATTACCTTTGTTAACAAATTTTATACCCTCGCCGAGCTGATAAGCAATAAAAACAAATACACGCGAACGAACTAAATGTATCAAAACAAACACGTTATAACATTAAAATACACGGCGGTATTTGCAAACGCTGTCGTAATTACTGTGCATGCGTACGTCACGAATATAGAAAGCCATTTCCCTTGTGCGATTTCATCAGTCAATAATGATGCACTAGGTTATCGAAGGACACGAATGTTGTGTTATTCAAAATGTAGGTTTCAGTAGAGTTGGTTAAGAAGAAGGTAGATATAATTTTTATATTACTAGTAAACCGTTTGCATAAAAAAAACACGAGAATATTTTTTATTCTGTAAATTAGAATCGTATACCTTTAATACAACAGTTAAAAAAGTTATTTAATATAAGCGCTGTTAACAAAACTTCCTCACTAACTTTTACCTCTTTTCCCTTAGGAAGTGATCCGATTCTTAAAACGAAATATATTACGTATTTAATCCGCGATGTAAGTTATACATCTGCTAAGTATCAACTGAATCTATAAGCAACTTAATTTATTCAATGGTATCTTCGTGGTACCTAATGATATGCTAATGGTATGAACCTGGAGTTTATATGATCATCACCATTAATATCTAACGATAACAATCGCATCGTCTTTATAAGCGGTTATCCATCTAACCACCATCTACCGATCGCAGAACGCAATAGCTCAACTACGTTGATTATTTAAGATCGATACAAGCCCCTGAGCTACGAACGCTTCAACCCGTCCTTTTATATAAGTAATTTATGATGATGTCATATTCTATGACGAGCGATAGGTCTGATCTGGGTTCAAAATGTCGATTGTATAAGTATGAAATGAATGCACACGCGTTTGCACACCGGAAAAATAGTTTCCGCAAGAACACGATAATGCTTATGAAAAGTACGAGGCAAACCCGCTCTTAAACGTATCAACGCTATAAGCGAGCATCGCAGCTTGTAACGGTTTGTCGATCGCAGTGTTACTATTGTATGGAAAAGGGTTTCTGGAATGAGTCATCTCGTGATACGTATTATGAGTGTCGATTTAGATATTTACAGAGATACGTGGACGTCCTTTACACAATGTAATACCTTATCTGTGTCTGGCTTGTTTGTGGCATTTGGACCGTCTTCATCATATCACAGCAGTGAACGTTTATGTCTTCTACGTTCGTAAATAAAATGTCTGGTAATCAGAGCTTTAGATAAAATACAAATGTTAAATATTTCGATTACAGTATGCGCCATTCTATACGTGGGTTCTTCGCTTCCTTTATGATGTGAAGCCATGAGTTACCACTTAGGAAAAATGTACTAATACCATAACTAAAAAACCGTAAAGTACATAAAGATATAAAATATATAGACTATATATAGATTACATAAAGATCTTTATAGATTCTGAAATGGTAGGAAATAGAGCATACATCAGAATCTATGTACTAATGGACTGATGTCTTTAGCGACGTTGATCAGATTCTTTGATAAAGATTTTAATACCAAAATTACGTCGATCGTACAGATGAGTATCATATTATATTATATTGATATTATATCATATACTATATTGACTTTTCTGTAAATTTTGTTTTGGTGTGTGATTTTTGAAACATTGTAATTTAAATAAAATATTGTGCTTAATTTATTCAGTAAAGAACAATTCACCTAGATTTATTATTCAAAAATATTACAGGCTGAAAATTCTTGACTACAAGATTATAAGAATACGATATAACGATTATATTATATCAATATAATTATCGCTATTAAGAGCTTTTTAAGAAGTTTACTGGCTGAATACTACCCTCTTTCTTTTCTTGAGTCAACTTCCAAACGATTCGTCGTGCTCTATTTGGGAACTTGATGGGCAATACTCTCTTTCTCTATCCTCTTTTCTTTCTTTTGCTAACGTATTAGATATGCATTTGGTGCTGCTGATATCCATGGAGGACAGTAATTACTTACCATCAGGTCTTATGTCGTTTGTCGGCTAGTTACACACCTTTTCCCTTTATAATGACGCCTTTTCTCTTTGAAGTAGGCGGATACCACTTGCTTTCATTTGCTACGATTCTGACATATGTACTTCTCTCGCTTCATCAACTTTCATCACTCTTTTCATATTGCTCGCCAGTTTAGGAAGCTCCTCACCTGACCTTTCTTCAGTACATCTTCTATCTGATTGTGAAAATTCCTTAAATAAATAAAAGGATCAAGTATTCTAAAATCAACTGTTTTTGCATTTACGTCGCTAGCATCATTTAGTAATCTGCATATTAAAAATAATATGTAAATCCTAGGTAGCTATAACCCCAACAGTTTCATTGTACATTCCATGTTGCTAAGCGGTACTCTGTGCTTCGCTTTGCTCCGTTTCAAAGTTTCGTTGCTTTAAGTTATTCCCACATACAGAGTTTGCCACAGTTCTATCGTAAAACAACAGCAGGGTGCGTTCAAATGCGGTTGGCTTGGTTCCCAAAAAATTCCTTTCTGACTATGAGAAAACATTTTTTATAGAATATCGGGTACCTTAACAGATAAGATGGATAGTATGTATTAAAGTTATTATAAATGCATATATCAATGGTTCGTAATAGTTTAGAAGGTGGAAATATAAGTGGGATAACCTGGTAGAAGATTTATAGGTTTTTTTTGTGTGTAATTAGTTGACAAACGAGTAGACAAGCCACATAATAGTAACTGGTCACTGTCGCCTATTGACATTAGCCACACACTGCTGCTTTTTAGGCCAAAAAAAGAGGAAAAAGAAAGGTTGGTAATACAGCCAAAATACATCGTTTGGCGGCTGAAGCTCAAGCAAGAGGGTGGGAGCTAGTCAGGCGGGCTTAGGCCAAGATAATGAGTAACTCAATAATAATATTGAAAATATGATCGTTATACCAAGCCCTACATCTTGGTGTGCCAACGTGGAATTGGGGTCTCTATTTTAAGCTGCCTCAAAACGGCTAAAATACGCGGCTAATTTTATGATGAGGAAGTACATCACGGGTTTATCTATGTTTGAAAATAAGTCCATTATAAGAGAATTATGCAACGATTATATTATATCCCCTACTAGTTAAATTATGAAGTTTGAACTAAAAGTGGAAAATAATTTAAATGATATTCTTAATTCTCAATGCGCAGCGATCAAGACTTATTGTAATTAAATACGATTTAATAAATATAATTTATGCATTTATTTCTCACTATCCAACAATCCATCTGAATAAATTTTAACAAAATTATTTAGAGGATGGTCCCATTAATACTTTTTTCTGTTATGTACTTGTTATTATTTATTTACATTTAATTATAATAGTAGTTGTAATGGGAAATTTTGTATAGTTTTTAATCCTATTGTAAGGGTCACTGGACACAATTTTCATTGAGCTCTTCCTACGATTTTTCTTTGTTTCGTTGTAGATAAATGAACAAACACTATTTGGGTAGTCAGTCAACTCCATCCATCCGTTTGTCTGTCAGTGTAACTCGTAGGTTGTTAATTGAAAAGAATCGTAGGCTCTAAATGTTTGTACAACGCTATGTAATATAGTTAATATTTTTTATTGTCTGATAGATGAAATATACATTACATTAGAATTAAAGATAAAGCTTAAATTGAAAAGGCAAGGTGATAGGTAAGAGGCAATTAAACACACATTAATATTAAATTCTTATTTGTATTATTGTAATAAAATAAATGGATAAAGCAATAAATGAATGAATAAAAAAGCACAAATGACACATTCAATTAGTATATTAAGCTGTAATCTGTTAACTATTAAGTTTATTTAACGGTAGTGTTGGAATCCTTTTTAATTCTTATGTATTTTCTGATGTTTGTGTAGATCGGAGCAAAAATCGAAAGGAACTTAAGAAGAAGATTTTCACGGGATTCCTTTGTCATGGAATTTCAGTAGACTGAATTAAGAAAAGATTTATTGCAATAAATCTATAGATCTAATTAATGGATATCCAAGCAATAAAATGATGTCTACTAGAGATAGAAAATTGAAAAACGCCTTCATATTCATTTATTCATGTAGATATTTTCTCAATGCATTTACGCGTATAATTTTTTGATTCTTCCACCGTTTCCGAAAAATGCTTTAACATTGAGGATAAGAAACTACGAAAAAGCTTTGAGCGCCAAACTATTTTCAAAATTGAGGAACAGGGTTCCCGAAGCGAGGTTGAGTTAGCTACTATACAATAATTCCGAATTTCCTAACGGGGTAACATTCTTAGATTTAATTATTATCCGGGTGCAAATTCGATTTACTACTAGTAATAGCTAATGGGTTTTGACTATATTTGGATCCAATTATCGTTTGTGACTTCTCTAGTTTAATAACACATTTGAATGGTTTTGGTAACTACTAGTTATACGAACAAGATTGTTATTATATAATTGATAGAGTTCGATTTACTTTCTACAATTAATTCAGTGCTATATTTTTTTAAATATAAGTAGACGTGTATGTAATAAATGATCATCGTTACCCTTGGACATCAGCAAAAACAAAATCCGTCGGTGCGCCGTTTGACGAGTCCTGGGTTCGATACCCAGCGAGGCAAAAGTTTTAATGAGTTAAAATTTCTGTACTCTGTCTTACTATGTACTTGTCTCTGTCTGTTATCTTTGAAACCAGAGAGCTATAATCCTGTAGCAGATGAAAGTGTGTAACGTTATTATTATATTTCTAACGGACTAGGGAAATATTATCCTGCAACATAAAAATCTTTCTATCGAATTGTGGTTCTAAATCATTCTCTAATATTTTAAAATATACACAAAAAATCATCTAAATAGGTTCAACCGTTTACGAGTTCTAGCACATGAACAAAAAATAACATAATATATCAAAAATTCTGTATGAATATTACCAAACATGTTTATCCACATTTTGAAATAAAGTATAAAACATTTAACGAACTTTTCTATGAATCTCACATTTTTACCTCGAATTTTTAGATTTTTTCGTATTTATATTTTTCACGTCAGTCTGAACGTTAACTGGGTCCATTTTTTAGAAGTTTCTCGCCCATGGGCAAAATAAGGGGTATTTGCTTTTTAGTTGCTACAGTTTTTTAATACTGTTCAATAGTCGCTTATTTTTTGTTTCAACGTAAAGTTCATTTTGCTCATAAAATTCAGTGCTGAAATGATTCAGAACTGAATAAATTCAACACTAGAACAGATGAGCAGACGAGCTACATAATGGTAAGTAGTCACCGTCGCCCATGGACATAAGTTGTTGCTTATGATATCATAATACTATAGAGAATCTCAGATACGCAGGTTATCTCACCAAATTTTTGTACGTGAAACGAATGGATGATTAATTCCAGAAACCTAAAATTTCCAGTAATGAATTCAGGTACCCGGATGAAGAAACTAATAATTTAACTTCTTAACCGTGAAGTCCGCTAAATATAGATTATAATTATAGTCGTATAATATACTGCATACAATAAAATGATTAAAATTCTTCACCGTAATAACTTTTGACGGGTAAATACTCCTATGTCAAATATACTGTTCTTGGTAGCCCATTAATATAAGGGTAAGTTATGCTACGTATTTCGTAATAACGTTACCATTCGAAGTTTGACAAACACGTTCGGAAGCAGAATCCCCATGATTTAAACTTTGGAAAAAGAAAAACAGTTTTAGGAGAGTGCTCACGTCTTGGCGCTGACGTCGGAAATGTACGACAGTATTAAACAAATTAAACGAAAACACAAACATCGTATTACGCTGCATAATTTTCAATTGAAGTTTATATTTACGTACTAAATTAAACGCGTTCTTGGTAAAGCTTAGTACGTTAGTATTAAAGATGACTTTGCAGTAAGGATATATATTCTCACATCTATCTACATATATTTGTATATCGTATGCGTTTATCGAATTATAATATCTAGAATAACTTTGAATTTTTTTTATTTCAAAATTCAGTGCCAGTTAAAATAAAATATTAATAGATTCTATAGGTATTATTACTATATTACTAAAAACATATTAAAATAAATATAAATAAACTACGTATTTTATATCACTTTAAAACCAATTCATGTATAATTATTTTTACAGTTTTATCGTTATAAAAGTAAAGCTATTAAAATATATGAATTCTCATGTCACAAATTTATTTAACAAATAAACATTGAAATAATATATCATAATTAACACAATAAAACAGGCTATATATGTATTTCTATTTCATCAATTTAAAGTGAACGATTCTATTCATATAATTCGGAAATAAATTATAAAGTAACAAGTAATCAAAAAAGAAAATAAACAGAAGCATTACTCCAATTTACAGCGAAACAAAACAACATTCTTTAAATAAGGATCTACAAGTACCTTTTGTTTTGACAGCCATCAAATCACCGAGGTTGTATTTTAATTTCATTAAATTAATGCTTCATAGACATCGCGCAATGAAGTTTTCAGTCCACGTGATAAGTTGGTTCGATCTACGGAGAACGACGGCGTGTTCGAGCCGAGAGCGCGCCACACACTGCGGCCGATTGCTCATTCAGTCCTGTACTCTGTCGTTATTCTTACGCAGATGTCCATGTAATAGGCCTGACATGAACCTGATAGAATTTCCAAACAACCCGATACACCAGCCACAGTTACGCTAACTATATCTGCCTAGGGCCCCATGAATGCCTGGTACCACAGTAAAACTTTGCGAAGTTCTAATTGCTTGAAAGCTTAAGTGAGCTCAAGTTCTGCTGTAAACATAATAAATGCTCAGCTGTTTGTAATTCCCTCTTCGGGTTAATTAAATATCGTTAGACGTTAAATACGAATATTTAGAATGTTTATATTAGTTTTACATTTAACAGATAAACTTTAATACAACAGTTGTATAAATAGAGGTATTTAAAAGAATAAAAATGTTAATCAATTTAAATTAAATATGATGTAAGTATTTGATGGGAACCAATTCAGTATTTTTTTAAGTTCATAAAGTTAATAATATAAGGTAATTAAAAAAAATGCGGATAATATTTATCAATATAATTATTAAGTCATTGCCGACCATATTATTACCGAAATGATAGCAATCTGGCTAAAGTTAGCCGCCAAAAGACTAGGATTCCCATTAGTGCCTGAGAGCCAGTATTTATTTCCTTATCTTTTTTTCATTGGCTGGCGTCGCATCGCTAATATCTTTGGGGCTATTAACTGACTTACATTCTTCTGACTGACTTCTATGCTTATGCAAAAAAACATTTATCGGCTATTTATAAAGAAAATGTCTCGCATAACAAATAAAAGTTAAGCAGACTAATTAAATACGAATTAAATATTCCGAATTTCCGAAGTCGAATTAGGGATAACTCAATTACTACTAGTCAGATATCGCTCAAATTTTACTAGGACAACATGAAAAGCCCCAGCTTTCGAATAGAAAAAGACTCATTCAAATCGGTACACCCAGTAAACATTTATTGACACAAAAAATATAGTCGAATTGAGAATCTCCTCGTTTTTGAAGTCG
The DNA here is from genome assembly GCA_018248895.1 of Carystus phorcus. NCBI lineage: Eukaryota > Metazoa > Arthropoda > Insecta > Lepidoptera > Hesperiidae > Carystus > Carystus phorcus. The sequence continues at coordinate 22,447 of DWJN01000353.1, forward strand.
GTTCAAAGTACATATTCAACATACAAGTACACCTAAAAATCATTACACTAAAGACTCAATTTCTGCCATAACTTAACATTAATACCAAAGTTTTGAACTCGCTAACAGACTCTTCGTAATACAGAGTAAAACTGAACCCGTAATTCCACCCAGATGTATTCTTTACACGAATTGCGTTACTTGGAACCGCAGGACTGACTTGTGAGATTAACTAAACAGCCTTGTGAAATTAAAAGATATTATTTTAAAGCTTTTTTTAACAAAGAACAATAGTGGAATACTCGTCCTTTAGCGGCAGTTCCAATCTAACTCCATGCTTGTCCAAACAATGTTAGAGGTCACTCCTAATGAACGCAGAGGGGCAATCTCCTTGACCTCCGCCACAGATACTTATAAAACAACTAACTTAGAATGGAGATAGAGTAATTAGCCACTTCCCGCTAATTTCCAAAGTTATTAATTGAGAACCGTTTGAAAGGACCGTCATCTGGCAGGCCAGGGGTTGAATAGATCTATTATTGTATGTGAATGTACTGCGAATAAGTAAGTTCATATTAGATATTGTTACGGCTTTTAGTTATATTCACTAACGCCATATTAAATTATTGTACGTTATTAACGATCCCATTTAAATTCGATCAATAGTTTGTTATGATTAAAAATTTTAATTTGCTCCAACGATGAATATGATGTTATCTAATATTTTAACTTCATAAACGGATCCAAGTGTGTTTTTTTTTTTCAAATTAAGACAAAAACGTAATGACGTACGTGCCTACTGATCCAAAATGATATGAATAAATTACATATATTTTATCACATATACACAGTACACATCTTTATTTTGAAAACAAATTTATTTGAAACCGATTGGACAGGAAATCGAAACTAGTTTTCAGTAGTAATAATAACAAATCGATGATGGTCATGATGAAATTGCACTCGCGTAGCTCTACGTTATTATTTAATATACATATATTATAATGAGGAGACTGGTTTTTTTCCAGCTTAACTGCAAAAAACTACAAAAAGTATGAAAATGAAACATATACCTGAACGCATACATTGTAAGATATTATATACTATTTAATTAATTTTTGGAGAAATATAACAGAAAATGTTTCAAGCAGGAGTATTAAAGTACTAGTTCCAGGAAGCGTAACGAGGGCAGTTGAAACTTAGAAACATCATAGCAGTTAGCAATAACTTTTATTTACGTAATAAATTGACTTAATCGTAGTTATTAAGTCTTCTTTTGTGGTTTTGGCATAGGACAATTATAGCCCTCATGAAAGTTGGACAGATAGTTCCATGGCGACTCCAACTGGAATCGTTTGAATTCTTGGGTGTATTCAACAGGTTCATAGACTAACTTTTGTAGTTCATCATCATACCTAACTTCTATATATCCAGTTAATGGGAAATCTTTGCGCAAAGGGTGTCCTACGAATCCATAATCTGTAAGAATTCGTCTCAAATCTGGATGATGAGAAAATATGACGCCAAACATATCATATATCTCCCGCTCCCACCAATTACAACCAGACCAAATACTGCAAGCGGATCTAAGGGGTGTAAGTTCATCTGTATACGTTTTGACCCTCACTCGTTCGCCGAATCTCATACTTAAAAGAAAATAAATCACCTCAAATCTGTACTCTCTACTTAAAACGTCCATACCAGTTGCTCCAGAACACTGTTCAAAACACGCGTGTTGGTGGTAACGCATGAAATTAAGGACTGGATATATACCTTCAGGGGCAACAAGGACTTCCAGTTCATCAGTATGCTGCATTTGAATCTTTTGTACATACTTCGGCATGCACGCAGCGACGTAAAGGCCGAACTCGTAAAGGGTTTGCCGCCTATAGTTATCATGTCTTCTCAGAGTATGAGCTTCATAGTCAATAGGATCTAAGCAAAATGGATTGCCAACTTGAACGTCCCCTTTATTTTGCCTGTCGAATACGGTTGTTCTGAAATAACGTCTGCAATTGTAAGCTTTAAAAGAATTCTTGAAGATTGAAGATATAATATTCATTTTTAAAGGATTATTATTGTCAACGTCACTTACGTCAAAGATATTTTTTTATTTCTTAATGTATGAAGTTTTGTTACTTACGATTACGAACAACAAGTAAAAAAATTGTTCAATCAGAATAATAATAAGTGTTAGTGTTGAGTTGAGTGCAAATAAAAAAAAATTGATATGAAATGAAGAAGAAATAATAATAAATCTTATACACTCTTATGAGGATTTTGCCCCTCCATATACATAATAAGTATTGCCTTGTATACTTAAAATAAATTAGACAATTTGAAACTTTGTTGTAAAAATAAAAAGGAGCCCCATAAAAAATTGCTGCACTTAATAGGCTGCGTAGGCGATACGAAGGCCTAATTAAAGTTTCTAGTTAGAAAATTTTATTTTATTCTGCTTGGATTTAAATTATTTGTTTCAAATGAATAATATGTTACTTTAAACAAGTTTACACTCTACCTTTGGTAGATAGACAAATTTCTTTAAATTTTAACATTTCCTTTATGGCGTAACAATGCTTATTGTTTCAAACTTTACTTTTTTGCAACACATCAATGTTAGTTACTCTTCTTATAAGACTATAAAAAAGCAAAATAAGCAAGTCTTGTAGTTTTTACACCTACAAACTGTTTTATTTTTTGAATATGTTATTATGTCTAGTTACACGTTGGGGTCGATATATATGTATAGGGACCTCCATTGAAATAATAATTATTGTAATGTTATTATGAACTACTCACTTTTTTAGTATGTGATACTAAGCAATGATAATTGCGACTTTTCACTTTATCTGATTGTGTTATGTGTACAAATGTTTTGAATAATCATTAATGCAAACTAGAAAAAAATGGACCCAATATTGAACCTTGTGGTATCCCATCACAGA